>PVIR01012268.1:25995-45218 GCA_004026965.1 Petromus typicus
GAAAGGGGACAATGTTGAGATTGTAACAAAAAAGTAAGGAAACAAATTTTATATATATGGGGGGGTGGTAGGGTGGGTGGGGCTATGGGAAAAAATGAGAATTAAGTTGTGTCTTATACTGGTACAAATCCCCATTATGGAGTGCAAGCATGATGTGTATATTTAATGTACCAATAAAGATAATTAAAAAAAAAAGAATCATAGGCAGGATTCTGTACATATTTGCACGTTCCCCTGACTGCACGCTCGTTTCCTACCTATTGCCTGCCATGGCTGAAGCTCCTCCACCACTTACATCTGTCCGTCCACATCTATCCAGGAAGATGTTTCAGACTCACCCTCACCTGACTTCCAGCGGCCTTCACTGTCAGAGTTTTACCCTTTGCTCATTTATCTTCTTACGTGACCTATGAATGACCATACTAGTACTGACCCCATCATCAGCCAATGGAAGCCAATACCTCATTTCCCCCTCTTGTATCTCTTCAGTCACTTCACCAACATGCACCTCAAATATCTAAAATATTCTCTCCTTTTTTTTATCCCTGCTACTCTTTAATTCATGCCAATATTGTCTCTTTCACAGGTTAGTCTATACCCAATGACAACTCCGCTATCTCTAGGGTTATTGGCACTTTTATTTATTTTTTTCAAACCTCATTCTTGGCAAGAATTCAATATCTTACTCCTTTTTTATCTTAAACTCTGAGAAAATGCACAGAGTGTGCACAATGAATGAATGAATGAATACAACTTTAATATGAGTACTTTCTATTATGGACTCCAGTGGAAAGTGCTTTTGGTATTAGTATTCCTTTTTAATATGTTTTCAGCACTTTAAGCTTCACTGTTTCCATCACTCCATATCCACTGGCATGTTTTAAATCTCCTAGTTGTCTCTGATTATGTTTGTTTTCTTTGGTTAAGAGCCTTGAATTCGCCCTCTAATTTGTCTGAATTCGGCATTGGTTGTCAATAGGAGCTAACTTGGAAGACGCAGGGTGCTTGCGACTTCACACCAACTGAAGTAGACTTCTTGTTTCAATTAAATTACTTAATATGGGATTTTCCAGTCATCTCTGGACCCATTAGTCAATAGCATGTTTTGAAAAACTTGTCAGGAAAGAGAGCTTGCAGAATCAGAGAGACATGAAAGTGAGTGAATCAGAGAGGAATGCAGCCTGAGGTCCTATCTCACAACATTTCCATGTGAACATGAGACTTTTACGTATCATAGAACTCCAGGTGATTTATTGTTGCTCAGCAATGCTAAACAATATACTATTTTAATATGCATTAATGTATTTCTTTCCAAACTTTTGACCTCAAAGTATATATAACTTCTTTTATACTTTTTAATTGACATCCAAAGTTTGCAGTGAATGTCATTTACAGAACATCACAAACTGGAAGTATCAAAATAAAGTTCTTCTTCTCTTTGTGTGGGAATCTAAATCCCATAGCTTTTTGGTACATACTATTAGATACCTTTAAAAATATATGTAGAAAGACCTTTGTCAAGGAAATTATTTAGTAGAGTGATACCTCCTTTCAAAAACTGAATTCTTGCCACAATTCTGGTTGTAAACGGAGTCAAATGAAAACTGAATCTAATTTTTCAATAAGGTCAAAATTGAACCTAACCATTTAATTTAATTCAATTTTTGTCCAGTTGGTTTTATGACCAGAATCATGGAAAGAATGAGGTTTATGAACCAGGTATCACTGTATTTCTTTCTCTCTTTTTCTTTTTTTTTTTTTGAGATAGGGTCTCACTTTGTAGTTCAGGCTGGCCCTGAGCTCAGCCTCAAACTCACATCACAGCAATCCTCCTGCCTCTGCCTCCCAGTGCTGGGATTACAGGCGTGAGCCACCACGCCCGGCACTGTGGTGTGTGGTACTGGTTGCTGCTGGGGTGAGTCTCCACGCCCAGTACTGTTATGTGGTTACCAGGGACCAAACCTGGGCCCTTGTGCTTACAAGACAGGCACCAGAACCACTGAGCTATATCACCAGCCCCTTTCTTTCTCTTCTTAAATTCACATTTTATTCCAGTTTTCCAAATATACTTTATATTTTAAATTTTTTATTTTTTATTCACTATTCTTTTCTGTAGCAAAAGGTATTTGTGCAGATTTAATTTTTTTTTCATGTGGCTATAAAGTCTGTGATTAAGTATTCATTAGAATAAGGAACAGTTACAGTATTTTACCAATAGCATAGATTATGTCATAAATGTGACTAAATAATTACTGTATCCAGAAACCTAAATTCCAATGACTTATTTCTTTTAAAGCGATGTCCCCAGATATTTTGTAATGTCTTTTTCAGTAAAGGAACACTATTTATTTCTAGGAAAAAGAAGAAGTAAAAGCAATGTACCATGCAAATAGAGCCCAGGGTAGGAGTCACACCTTTCACTGGTGAAGTGTCAGAAAGGTACATGTATCAAGTTAGGAAGGAACATGTACTTGGGCCACAGTAGGCATCTTTGCAAGCAGATCTCAGAAGACAAGGAAAAGATGGAGATTAAAGACATTCATATTTATTCCTCTGAAACTACCTTTGCAAATCCTGTATGTATCAACTAGGACTATACACGTTCCCCTCTGAAGACCAACTTTTCAGGAGAGTTGCTATAATAGTTTAAAATGGAGATAGTAGAACCTGAGGTCAGTGTTCCAAGGGACAAATAGGACTGGGGAGCACTTTGCAATAGGAAGGATAGGAAACTACAAAAATAACTTTTTTCAAATATCCCATTTTACTTCTGATTTTCATGGCTATGGTATGCATTAAATCATTAGGATTAAAGGTAAACAAGATGACACTGCTATGAAAAGTTAATCTAGTCTCAAGGTCTTGTTCATAGATTTAAACTATAATTTTAAAAAAACATATGTGTTAGGGTAAGTAAAATCCATTCCACCATCAGTCTTTCATTTATACAGTAGGAAACATTCAAGACTGTTCTCTGGACCCACAATAAGTCACCAGGGAAATAAAGCAGAATGCCCTTGATGTCTAATGAAGCTCATTCATGTAGGAAGAGAACTGCAGACAATAGTCACCCAGCATCCGTTGGTTTTAATGGAACAGTTACTATTGTGGCAAAAATGAAGCATTTAGGGAATATGGCTGATTTCCTAAAGGAAATAACATTCAAATGAAACCCCAGTGACTAAGAGTGGCTAGGGAGACAGTGTATCCGGCAAAAGACAGAGCTGTGCAAATGTCTGGGAGGGAAACACCCTTGGGTAGAACACATTGTCTTGTGGATTACAAATGTAAAGTGGAAGGCGGTGGGCTGCTCTGATGAGACAAGGGGGAACAAAAATCAGAGAAAGGCTGAGAGCGTTGAATTTGTAAAGGACAGGAAAAAGGTGAAGGGGGTTGATGTAAAGGAACAGTGGAGATGAAGCTGAGGTCAGAATGTTCATTTTGATAAGAGTCTGGAAGATGGAGGGCCAGGGAGTTAACTCAGTGGTTCCGGCGCCTGTCTCACAAGCGCAAGGACCCGGGTTCGATTCCCCGGTAACCACATAACAATACTGGGTGTGGAGACCCACACCCAGCAGCAACCAGTGCCACATACCACAGTGCTGGGCGTGGTGGCTCACGCCTGTAATCCCAGCACTCGGGAGGCAGAGGCAGGAGGATTGTGATGTGAGTTTGAGGCTGAGCTCAGGGCCAGCCTGAACCACAAAAGCGAGACCCTGTCTCCAAAAACTAAAAAAAAAAAAAAAAAAAAAAAAAAAAAAAAAAAAAAGAGTCTGGAAGATGGAGGTGAAGGTATGTGCCTTTAGGTGGGGAAGCTAGGGAAGAGTCCCTTCTACCTGATGAGAACCTAAACAAAATAGCAACTCTGGAACTTAGCATCGAGGAGTGAAAATGCAGTTTTGTTGATGAGTTGAATATGAGAAAAGAAAAGCTAGAATAATCTCTTATAAGAAAAACCAGTTTAAACATGAAAGAGTTAACTCACAAGCTGAAGAACAGAAGTAAGCATTTGCACGGCTGGTTAACTCAGTGTCTTAACAGCTTAACCCAGAATGTGTTTGCTTTCCATTATGTGTTGCACACTGTGTATTCTGAAATCCTCCACTTTCATTCCATGGAGCTACCTCATGAAGGTTGTCACAGCCTCTGACATCAAAGCCGTGCGTGACTACAACCAGCAATGAACAAAGAAATAAAATAAGAATGTGTCCTTCTATTCGGGGGAATAGAAGGCGTTCCCAGGAGGCTGTACAGTATATCTTATTCAGCATTCTTGCATCAGAGCCCCACGCCTGCATCAACTAGACCCAAGAAGAATGTGATAATTTGTTTAGGCCAACCACCTTCCACTCCATGATATGTGAAAGGGTTTAGGGAGAATTTGGAACCCTACACCTGAATACAAGCATGGTTCTGTTAACAAGGATAAATAGAGATTTTGGCTCACAGATAGTAAATTAATAGGATCACTTTTTAAGTCTCAGCTTTTTGGCTAAAATTAAACTATAAATGTTGCGCTGTTCAGTGACATAAAAACGGTCAGAGAAGGTGGAGGTGAGTGGGAACATAGGCTAAAACTTGGAACTCACAGAGTTTGAAGTGCTACAGGACATTTGGGGAATATTTGGTAGAACTGGGTCTCTGGTCTGAAAGTCACAACCACAGTAAAGTCTTAGGCATGAAAGAAATTTTTAGGAACGTGAGCAATAAGCAGTAAGGATGATAGGAAAATCTGGGGGTGGGGAGAGGAACTCCAGCCTTCAGGGGAAAGCAGACAATGAAAAATCAAGAAATTGGATGGAAGGACTGAAGAGAAAGTAGAAGAAATACAATCTTGTGAAATCCAGAGAAAGCAAAAAAAAGACGGTGCTGGTTTGTCTGTAACTATACCTGAGTTACTATTCCTAAGTGCTAGGATATAAGGAGCAAGACGAAGCAGCTTGAGGAGCAAACAGGACTTGATAGAGCACAGGGAGAATTGTTTTTTATTTTGCTCAAAGCACTTTAGACAGCCCTCTCTAATCATTATGTATACACAGACAGCAAATCTGTGCTCTGCTCCCTGGGAAGAGGATTTCTGGTATTTTATTCCCCTGGAACCCACAGTGCTCTCCCAGGCTGCCTGAAGGAAGTAGGTTCCGCAGGGTTCTGGAATCAATGCAACATGACTGGTTTCTCAGGACACAATTTAAAATCTCTACTTGGAAAAGAAGAAAGAGGAAGAAGAGGAAGAGGAGGAAGGGAAGAGGAAAAAGAAAAAGGAGAAAGGAAAGAAGAGAAGGAGAGGGGAATGAGAGGGGTAGGAGTGGGGAGGAAGGGAAAAAGAAATCGGCAGCTCTCTGATGGTTTCAATGAACCGGCTATAAAAATCCTTAATAGGTCACTCCTGACTTCTTCCTTCATTTTAAATAAGACTCATGTTTCTTTTTGTGCAGAGATTCTTGGACCTGACTTGAGCTCAGTGCCACGTACCTCCTCACAGCAACTTGGTAGGGAGGTGGCGAGTGCCACTGACACCTTCTTACAGAAAGGAGCCCAGAGAAGCCTGAAACAGAGTCATGAAGGGTCCTCGCGTGGGAAGCGCAGGGCTTGAAACCACGGTTTCCTCCCATTCCCAAGCAGACAGGGTCTCGAGAGAAGCAACCCGCAGTTATGAACTTGACGGCTACCAAAGTGACTTCCTTCGTGGCTATAATGCTCTCCTGCCTGCCATTCTGCCTCAGGCTTCATTTCCTATCCTGAACTTATCCAAGAGTTTCTTCAAAGAAAAGTCACTTTGATTACAAATTCCCAAATATTACACTTGCTATCCAGAAGAAGTCAAAGTACATAATGACAGTATCATCTTTTCTTTGGTTGAAAAATATCCTTTCTCAAAACATAATTTTTCCAGATGAAATTAAATTTCTCCTGGAACAAAATGATGATCAATGTTCCACTCAGTCAAAGGCACTTGGAAAAGCAACTGAATCCATTTGGAGTCTAGCCTTCTGAGTCATGTGGGATGTCCTGGTATTTCTGCTTTGAAATTGTCAGCCACTTCCTATTCTTTTCATGACACTACAGGAGATTTTATAGTTAGTACTTCTGTTTTTTTGTCTCCTAATATGTGAATTTCTCTCACTTCAGATAAGTTGCAATCACTCCTTTTCAGATATATACCACTGGACTGGAATCCTAGGTGCAATCCTTTTGTGACCCAAAAGGTGCAAGTTAAAGTAGTAAAAACACGATTTCTACTTTTCAGATACACAAAAACTAATAAATCTGGCAATATCAAGAAACTGGTATTAGCCAGTAGGTGCAGCAGCAGGGACTCATGTCTCACCCAGGAGAAGGAATTCTCGTGCAAGCAGTTGGAAAACCATTTGGCAAAACTGAGTCAACCTCAAATTGTACATATCCTATGACCCAGCATTTCCACTTCTAATTGTCTCTACTAGAAAAACTTTAGCAGATCGGTATAAATAAACACACACAAAACTATTCAAGGCAGCACTGTTGGAAATCATGAAAAACGTAGAGGCAACCCAACAGTACCTCCATAAAATGTATGACTAGAGCCTTACTACTCAGCAGTGGAGGTGAACAGACGTCTACAAACATGCACGTATATAAACCTCACGTGTATTTTAAAAATGCAAAAGGAGAGTAGAGAGGGAACCTATTTATGGAGGGATGTTTTTGCACATGAACACTTACTCAGTTATAAGACTTCAGCAGTGAGAGCATCAACAGGAATGATACGTGCCTGCCGCAGAGGGCTGCTCAGCTCAGCAGAGGCTAGAGAGGAGAGTGGGACAAAAGGAAGATGGACATCAAGGACTGCAGGGAAAATATCAGAAATGTCACTATTGCTTTTATCCCAGTGGCAAATAAGGCTTGTTACATTTTCTGTCTTGCTCTGTGTTTGAACTGTTTCACAGTTTGAAACTTTTAAATGGAAGGAAAGGTACTTTTTCTGGCAAAAGAGCTCATCTCTAAAGGGAAAGAAACAACTGAATTGAATAGGAAATTTCAGAGTAAGGCTTGGCTAAGTTTCTCAGTAAAAGGCCAGATAGTAAATATTTTTGACTTTGTGAGCCTCATGGTCACTGTCTCCACGACTCATTGTGCCCTTAGAGTATAAATCATCCATAGACAAAGGTCATGATGAGTTCGATCCCAGTACTGGGAAAAAAATTTTTTTAAATACAAGTAAACAAAGAAGAATGGCTGTGTTCCTGTAGAGCTTCATTTGCAAAAGCATCATTCAGGTTGGATCTGGCCTATGGGCCATAGTTGATCTCAGTTTATAGTCATGGGGAGGTAAGTGGTTTCAGTAGATAAGCAACCACAGGCTTAGCGGACAATCACGAAGCCATGAAAAGCCCACATCAGACTCTGGGGAGTTAAATCACTACCCGTCAGCCTAAGAATCAAAATCATACATGAAATACTTGTAGTTGTTGAGGCTGTGGCAGTAGAAAACTCATAAGGATAATCTCCAATATTTAACATTGTTGGGGGTTATGGTTTAGATGTTTTGCTTGGTGTGCGTCTGTTTTCACTTGCATTGTGGGAGCGAACTTATCTCGCAGGCACCCAGGAATATTTAGCCTGCATGATTTCTTGCAACCTTCGGATGCTGTGCTAGGAAGCTCAGGTGGCAGGAATTTTCCTCTCCCATCCTGTTCATTAGTCCTACACAGCCCGGCTCTGCCCAACACCGACCTCTGAAATGGAACCGGCTCACTGTGCAATGAATATAAGCTTCCCTGAACCTGAGGTCTGTGACTTTCTCTCCTTTTCTGTACCTGCTGGGATGAGTGATCCAGTATTGCTGTGTCTTTACCTAGAAATAAGGACGCTTTCCTGTCCCATCAGAGAGCTCCTCTTTAGGTCTTCATGTGTCTAGAAAGGGCTGTGACTTTGTAGCTGCCTAGACACTAGACTGCTCTGGCTTGGATAGTCTTTGTTCTTGTATCTACAAAGACCAGGCGCAAGGGCGTTCACTTAAGAGGAAAATCCTTCCACTACCTCTCTGTTAGCACAATCAACTTTGGCCAACGCAGTCTGCTTAGGCCATCAGGATTTACAGTCCTGGCACCACTTGCAGGTTGACAACAATGTCAGGCCAGAAGGATGGCTAATGAAACCAACAGGATTTATTTACGAGCTTCTTCTGAAACAAGCCAAATGGAAGATGTAAAAGTAAAATGAAGTATCCTCGTGCAGTCATTCCTGGCAGGGGTGATAGCATTCCTGAGAGGTTAATTATATGCCAGCCATTTCTCTGAGAAGCAAAGGGGCTCAGGAAAGAGCAGAACTCTGTGGTGATAAACTCAGGTCTAGGAGGCTCATGTGTGCAGGTTGGCTAAGGGAAGACAGGGGGGTGGACGTTCTCTTCTCCGGTGGACCTGTAGATGCAAGTGTTGCAGAGTGTCTGTAGCCAGAGCTGAGTTCATTGCTGGAAGTAAAGAGGACACATCCTAACAGTCACTATGGCAGAAACACCTCTGGCCTGCTTACCTTCTGTTGAGCTTGAGATAGCTATGTGTGAAGGAGAAAAGAAATGAGCTGTGAGGAGGAAGTGGGAGAAGACTTGACTTGGCCTCGGTCACCTGGATGCCATCAGAATCTTCTTGTCCTGCAACTGGAGCTTTGTTTTTACTCCCAGGTTCCCCGCACGAAGTGTCATATGAAAGTGGCTGCATGTCCAGCAGACCTGTGGCAAGTGCTCAGGAGTGGATGTGTTCAGCTTACATAGTTTATTATGTTTGTGGAATGATTTGTGATCTCAATAGCCTCTTAAAAAGAAAGTATTTGAGTTCCATTTTAATAATTTCTAAGATTATTAAAAATTATGAGTAAACGCAACCAAGAGTTGGTGAGTCTGGCCAGGAAAGGTTTCCAGAGGCAGCCTCGTCCGATCGTGGTTCCCGACACAGTTTCCCATGCCCGCGGAGAAGCTCACAAAGCCATGCTCTGGCTCCGTAGGGTCAAGTTACCAATAGGGAGAATTGAGCTAAAACATGTTCAAGTCAATCGGGGACCCAGACTCTTCCTGTCAGCAGCATCATACGTGGTGACCAAGTGTGTGTTATTCCAACACCTTAAATTAGCTTCAGAGCATAACGCATGGGATCCCGGAAGTAAGAGCAAATCTCCATTGTCCTGCGATCGTTCGATGGCCACGTTTCCTCACAGTGTTATGATAGCTCCCTGCCTCGCCGCCTCTGGGCGCTATTCAGGGCCGTGCCACGACTGTGTCGGAGTGCACAATTTAACCCTGTCTCACCCCTGCTCCGGGGCTGTGCCTCCTAAGACACCCGAGGCGCGTTGGAGTCGAAGGGAGCCGCGGACACTGCGCCCTCCTCCGCTCACGCTCTCCTCTCTTTCCCTCTCTCCTCTCCCGCAGGATGCTCTGGAAGCTGTCGCTCTCCGTTTTCCTGGTGGCCCTGCTGGTGAAAGTGGCCGAAGCCCGGAAGAACCGGCCGGCCGGCGCCATCCCCTCCCCTTACAAGGACGGCGGCGGCGGTGGCGGCGGCGGCAGCAGCAACAACTCGGAGCGATGGCAGCACCAGATCAAGGAGGTGCTGGCGTCCAGCCAGGAGGCGCTGGTGGTGACAGAGCGCAAGTACCTCAAGAGTGACTGGTGCAAGACGCAGCCGCTGCGGCAGACGGTGGGGGAGGAGGGCTGCCGCAGCCGCACGGTGCTCAACCGCTTCTGCTACGGCCAGTGCAACTCCTTCTACATCCCGCGGCACGTGCGCAAGGACGAGGGCTCCTTCCAGTCGTGCGCCTTCTGCCGGCCGCAGCGCTTCGCGTCGGCGCTCGTGGAGCTCGAGTGCCCCGGGCTCGACCCGCCCTTCCGGCTCAAGAAGATCCAGAAGGTGAAGCAGTGCCGGTGCATGTCGGTGAGCCTGAGCGACTCGGACAAGCAGTGAGCGAGCCGGCCGGCCGGGGGCGGGTCCCGGCCTCGGGCCTCCTGCCGCCGCCCGCCCGGGACTTCGCCTGCGGGGCCGCCTCGGGCGGCGGGCGCGTCCGTCCTGGGCATCCGGCCACCCTGGGCGGCTGAAGACCCGGGGGCCTCGGATGGAAGCTGGAGGGGGGGCTCCCTCCGGGCAAGCCGCGCCCGCCCCACCGCGGACCCCGCGCCCCGCTCTCGCCCACCTGTGACCCCCGAGGAACTCGCGTGCACCCCATTATCGCCGCAGTTAGAATATTATCACACCCACACACACAAGTCTCTATGTTAACGCTGGTTTTATAATTGACCTGTATTGTAAAGAGCTGTTTTGTTTTTTTAAAAAAAGTATTCTAGATCTATCCATGTATTGTTTCACGTGTTCTGACCCTGGCTTTGCAGGATTCTTCTGAGAAGGGCAGAGATCGGGCGATGATCCGCCCAGGACGTGTCGCGCTCAGAAGTGAGCCTGGCCAGCAATTCACTGCCGTGCACCTATTTTAAGTTGGGCAGGGAGACCGGGGAATCCTGGCCTTACTTTGAATCCCGCATCACTGAAGGAAAGAACGCATCGCAGCGCATGTAGAAAGGGAGTCAGGAGGAATGAGTGCAGGGAGGGAGATTTATTGGAAAGTTTTAATGCAAACCCCCTTATAATGTTTAATGTGCATACGTGTGGGGGGAGGCGGTACTATTTTTCCTGCCATGACACTAAGGGGGATAAAAGCATTTCTTGTTAAAATAAAGAGATATATAAGAATATAAGGAATCAAGTCACTTTGTGATGCAGGAGGAAGTAAGGGATAAATATTTAGAAAATAGTAATCGAGTTGAACAGTCCTAGACAAAAGTAACTAGTATCCTTTCCAAAGAATAGACTTTAAAAACTAGGAGCAAACATTAAGTCCCCTTTTATTACTCTAATGTATTGTTGAAGTTTCTGTGTTGTGGTCCCTTGATGTACGGAAGTTGACATAATTTATTTTCCTGTGAAATTGTCCCTACTTTGAGACCCTTTGCTCACTTGACTCAGCAAGGCCTTCCCAGGAGTGATGCTCGGGGGCATAACAAATGTAAATGAGACCTGCTTGGTAGGCGTCCACGCAGCGTTCTGGGGCGGAAGGGTCGGTTCCTTAGTGGGCGGGAGACACCGCCAGAGCTGCTCTGGGGACTCAGGCTACCTGAGGCCGCACAGTGCCGTGAATCTAGAGCCCTTCACCTGACAGCCAGGATGTGGTGAAGCGTAGCACGCTGGTGGCTGCTTCCTGCTGCTGAACTACAAGCCTGATGTTCTTGTTACTTCTTTACCACCATTAAAAGCAAACGTGAGAGCACAGACTGCAGGCGTGTGAAGGGCGTCTTGGCTTCAGCAAGGCATCCATACCGTCTGGAATCAGGAGGCGGAAATGTAAAAACAAAATTGAGGGCTGGAAGCTAGGGATGGAGACAAGTGGAGAGGGTATACAAGGTCGGGAGTGATGTTTGCTTTTAGTAGAAAACTTCAAGTCAGACTCAGTGTAGAACAAGCAGCAGAAAAGCGTGTAGGAAGGAAATCCACGTGTTTGTTTCCAAAGGAAGTGGATGGAAGAGAGTGGGAAGGTGGCAGAGGTGTCTCCGATCCAACTGCAAAGTCAAACCTATCATTTTATCAACACAGAACCCATGTAGGTAGGCAAAGGATTGAGCTAGAAACTCACAGAACATACACCTGAGCCCTCTCTCAGAACCCCACTGTGGGTGTAGCAATGGAAGCAATATGATATGCTGCAGGGTGAAGCTCCTTTGGGGGGTTATTGTATGTATAAAGTTTACCTTCTAATGGCTCAAAATGTATTTAATTGTTTTCCGTTTTGTTTATAAATGAAAAAAAAGCTATAAGTATAATGTAATTATTTTATAGGTATACTATTAAATTATAGAACAAATAAAGATACTCTAGGATTATATGTGATCCTGGTGTGATGTGCCATAAAAGTGGGATTCTGAACTTGTTGTAGTGGGGAGCAGAGGAGTTCTGTGTGTTCCGGGTGTGTTTGTCGCGCTTTGGTGAAGTTCAGCCCTGGCCCATGTCACGTGATCCCCTTGGGGGCCTGACATCATCAAGGAGGATCAGAATCAATGTTGAAGGAGTGGGAGAGTTGGGACAGCCTGTTTGCCCTGATCTGGGGAGCTGCTACCCTGCTCCCACCAGCTGAAGACAGAACATCCTTTCTGTGTCCTCTCAGTAGGAACCCCTGGAGGAGGACGCTGGAGGACTGCGAGCAGAAGCCTGCTGGGAGCCTCCCCTTCCTCTGGTAGCCAATGCACCACCTTTGTCTCCTGCCCAGGCCAGAAATCGCCATGAGTTTGGTTTATTTTTACACTTCTCATGGGTTTCGACATTTCTTAAACACTCCATAGTTTCACAACATTGCCATTTTTCTACTAATCGAACTACCTGCCGTTTGAGAATCTCAATGATCAATAAAAAATAAGATCCTTAATAAAGTTGCACATGATTGACTCACTGTATGCAATTCAGAAGAATTAAATTCAACTTACTGAGAAGTAATTTATCTTTGTTTATTAACCAGGTAACCACATACCATACTGGGTGTATGCACATATTCTGCACATATTCTGCTTTGGCTTAAGGTGTATGCACATATTCTGCACATATTCTGCTTTGGCTTAAGGTATTCCAGTTGGCTTGGGTGGCTGATTTTGAAGGAATCAAGGCAATGAAAATGAATTTTTGCTATTGAGTGAACAACTTAAATGGAGTCTGAGTTCCTTTAATAACTGATCAGTCACTACTGATTATAAAGGTCTGCATGAGAGATAACAGTAACTCTAAATCAAAAATGATGCTCTTAAAACCTGCCGAGCACCATGGTTATCTTCAGAACACTCCTGAACCTCTATCTTCACCACCCTCTTCACTCAGTTTCCTGGTATTTCTCAAGCACAGCACTCTGCGCATCCTCTACACCAAAACCAAAATGTGGAAAACCGTACTGTGTTGTAGTTGGGATTGTGTCCATGGATGTTCCTGGGTTACCAGTTCTCCTGATGTTTAGTCCCGAAAATGCAGCAAAACAAAACCAGGGATGTCACTGTCACAACAGCCCCTGGATCCTGAGATCCCTGTCGGGCCTACCTTCTCTTGTCTACCTTCTCAATGGCTCTGGCTTGAACCCAGAGCTTTCACACCAGACTTTACTATTTTCTTTTCTTTTAGGTTTTTTGAGACAGGGTCTCACTTTGTATGTAGTTCAGGCTAGCCCTGAGCTCAGCCTCAAAATCATATCACAGCAATCCTCCTGCCTCTGGCTCCTGAGTGCTGGGATTACAGGCGTGAGCCACCATGCCCGGCACTGTGGTATGTGGTACTGGTTGCTGCTGGGCGTGAGTCTCCACACCCAGTATGGTATGTGGTTACCTGGGAATCAAATCCAGGCCCTTGCACTTGCAAGACAAGCGCCGGAACCACTGAGCTAACTCCCCGACCCTTTACTATTTTATTTTCAAGACTAAGTGGCTGGTTAGCTCAGGATCTTTCTTTCTCAGGCACCCAGAGTTCTAGGATTATAGCGATGCAACACCATACCACACTCCTTCCGATAGATGATAGATTGATAGATAGATAGACAGACAGATAGATAGGTAGGCAGGTAGATAATATCTAGAGATTTTAGTGGGAGGGATAGGAGAAAATTTGTCTATTCCATCTTGTATGGAGTCCAAGGTTTCCTGAATATTTATAAAGTTTATAAAATCACCTATTCTGAGATACATAGTGCAGATCTTTAGCAAGACTTCCAAGGCCTTGTTCCATATTTCTCAACTGGCTCCACTACAGGATATCAATCATAAAGCAAACCAGCACAGTGGTTTACAGAGTGTCCATATAACCCATATAGCTCATATAATCCTTTTGAGAAAGGATAATAAAAACTCAAATGGGCAAGAGGCAAGACCTGTAGTCAACACAAACTGTTGACTATCTTAGCACAGAGTGTATCTGGCTCTCCTTTCTGATAGGTATGGCAAAAATAAAAGCCAATCTGGTGAAATAAATGGGAGGACAGAGCAGCCACTGTAATCATGGAGTATTGGAGAGTTTCTCTGATGCTCCCCATTCATTCTGTGATGCAGCACTACTTTTCATTTATTCTTTGCTGGGGTAGGAAGATCTTTCTGAGCTTCTCCTTGGCCCCTCCTCACTCAAATGTCCTTATCTAAGAGGTTAAAGAATCAGTGTGAGTTTCCAATGACCAGAAGTATCCCCTACAATTATTTGAAGTATCCCCTACAATGCATTTGAAAACAAAGGGAAAGGACATCCAGTTGTTCCCTTGACAGTCCGATGTCGGCTGGTCTGCTGCAGTAGAAAGTCATGATGACTCATTTGGTGTCCAGGTATTAGTGTCAGCTGACATCCAATATTCAATAATCTCCAGAATGTTGAGTATCCTCTCTTTCTTCACAGCACATTTATCTGAATAATATAGGTCCAGAGTTCCCAGATAAGGACTGTAGAAATATCATATGGGTAGATTTGTCCCCATATTGCAAAGGCTTTATGAGTAGGCAATCAGCCACTCTTTAAAATAGTGCATTCTCCAAATGTCCATCAACTGGAGACTGGATAATGAAGATGTGGTTCTTTTATAGAATGGAGTATTACTCTGCCATTAAAAACGATCAAATTGAGTCATTCATACTCAAGTGGATGTACCTTGAGGACATCCTCATAAGTGAAATAAACAGGTCACAGATGCGTAAATATCATATCTTTTCTCTGGTATGAGAAAATGAAGTTGTAAATGAGTTGTAGTATGTATAGATGATATTGTGAAG
This sequence comes from Petromus typicus, assembly GCA_004026965.1. NCBI lineage: Eukaryota > Metazoa > Chordata > Mammalia > Rodentia > Petromuridae > Petromus > Petromus typicus. The sequence continues at coordinate 40,787 of PVIR01012268.1, forward strand.
TAGAAAATATTTAAAAGGAAAGAGACTGTAAGGGTAAATAACAAGGGGAAAATGAATGTGGTAATAATAAAGAAAAAAGAAAGCAAAGATTATGTATATAGGGGGTGGGGGTTGCAGGGCAGGGGGGGAAAAGAAAAAAAAAGTAAAATAGTGGGTTCTGAGTGATCTGGAAACCAGGCAAAGAATTGTAATTTTTGTTGAGTTTGCTTCAGCCTCAATGATTTCTTTTGGCTGTGTTAATTAAATAGTACTATTACCAGTTACATATAGAAACAGTGCAATCTCTTCACTATCTCCAAATTCGACCTCTGGGTGCCTATACAGTACCACTGTAACTCGGAACAAATGGGCTCATATTACTCTGAAATCTGAGTCGCACAACCTGGCTTATACTATTTTGAAATCTTGCTGCTGATCAGAGAGCTTCTTTGTATAACACCTTCCCTTTCTACTGTTAGCCCTAGTCTGCAGATAACAGGTGCTACCAGCATCTCTGGAAAATTGCCTTTCCTCTCACAAGCACAGACCTCCTGGGAAGGGAGCTGGCATGTGTTTATTTAGTCTCATTTTAACTTCAGAGCTGCTTATTTCCTGGGCCTTTGGATCCTTTTCTGCACCGTACACCATGGCGATGCCTGTATTTTTATTTCATTGATCATGGGTTACAGCTTTTGTCATCCTCTAGGAATCAACCTGACAGTTTAGTGTCATAATTCCTAGCATTTGCTGCAGGGTGAAGCCTTGAATCATGGGAGATGTCGCTCCTGATAAGTGTCCCATATCCAACTTAGAGTCTCCTTCTGTTCTTTGACCAGATGGCTTCCAGGAGCATGCCCCATGCTGCCCCTGGCTCCTGCAGTAACTTCACCGCACTCATCTTGCCACTTCACCAGCCCAGCACCTCCCGGTGGGGCTATGAGCCTTACTACAGGTCTGTGAGGTTCAGGGAAAATTAAAGCTCCAGATTTTCAATTCCTCCTCTCCAGGTGTACCTCTGGGTGTATCTCTCAGGGATCCCATGTCCTTAATCCTTGCACCAGAGACTCATAAGAGTTGATGAGGAAAACTTTCCTGCAACAGCACTCCTATAGCTACCACCTTCTTTTTACTGTAAGAACTGTGTCTTAATGAAATGCTCCAAGGAAACACTACCTGTAGCTTAATCGCACTTTAATCTTCTCTTCAACAACAAATGCTGCCTGGAAATAGGTACCCAGCCCTGAGCATCTCCAGTGTTAAAACACCAAAGGCATTGTACCAGCTAGCAAGTCCCTTCACTGATGGCTCCTATGGGAAAAACTGTAAAGATCCCCTAGAACAGCTGTGCTGAGGCTAACAATAAGCTATATCCTCCAATCTCTTGCTACTGTACTTTTCCTTGAGCTGCTTCTGGAATCTTTCTATCTTAGATTGCTTTTCTAAACTGAGAGTTCTGATAGGTTTATTAGTAATATTTGCAGCACATAGACCAGACAGGTAAGAAAGTCAGAAGCACTGAATTGCTGAAAGGGCAAAGAAATTTGATTGCAAGTGAAGCTTTGCTGAACCATCAGGGAGCTCTGGAGCTAGGGCAGCATTTTAAGTTGACTCGGAGGACAGAGCTGTGCAACTCATAGCAGCCAGTCATCATCTGTTGAGTAGATCTTCCCCAGAATGGGCATTTCTTCTTCCATTAAAAGCAACTCTCCATGAGGAATCCAACGAGAGCTCGGGATAGGATGTGTTCAGTAGGAATTAGAAGGTGGATGAAATGAGATGGGTGCCTCAGCCCTAAAAAGCATACCTGGGCAGGGCACTATCTAGTTCCCTTGGAGTGTGTGTTCGGGGGAAAGCACAGGAGGAGGGAAGAGACAGAGGAGAGAATATGGAGGCTCTGGAAAGAAGCTGAGGAAATTCCACCTGATCTCACAGGAAGTACAAAATCACTGACAGGTTTGATCACGGTTACTTAAGTCCAGATATGTGAGGCAACTGGAAGGAACAGAAGCCAGGTCTGCACAAGTCAGTTCATTAGCTCCTATAGGAATATAAATTGATGATTACCGGGTACAGAATTGGATATGAAAGGGAGAAACAGGAGGCAATTTTTGTTGACTAGGGGGACAGAAGTGGCGTATGTCAAAAGATTAGGAGCCCATCTATATGATTTTTAAAAATTTTATTGGTACAGTTTAGTCACTCATAATGATCACATTGATCATGGGGAATTTGTTCCTATACATGATGTATCTTGATTCCTCCTTTTTCCCATTCTCCTCTTCTCCCTTCAGCACCTCATCTCCTTATTTACCATTCTACATTCCCATTTTTCCTTCTTTTTCCACTTTTTCTTTTGTCTTCCTTCCTTCTCCTCTTCCACCTCTCTAGTTTCCCCTTTCCTTTGACCAGCTTTGTCTTATTTCACTTTGAATGAGGACCTAATACTAGATAAAGATGATGTAGGTTTCATGTTGGCTCTGCAGTGGGAAAGGAAACTTTCACCTCCATTTGAAGAAACACAACTGGGATTTTTGAGTGAGAAGCGAGACATGGAGAAACAGATAATCAAGCAAAACGATCCATGAACATAGAAGAATGTGTAATAGAGAAGGAAAACTGGTGATCAGAGGGTAGAGTAACCTGGAAAATGAAGTCCTTTAGGAAGAGGAGGAAGTATCCTGGAAATGAGCTGCCCTCCTTGGGTAAGGTCTGCCTGTGTACTGCATCACTCCACTGCGGAACCTTTCATCCTTTCAGTGGATCTCTTTTTGCTGTACATAGTGCTTCTACCCACATCCCCTCCCTCCATGCCTCTCTCTGCGGACACACAGCACTTTATCTCTTCATCTTGTCTGATGGCAATGATCTTTCTTTCTTTCTCTCTACTAAGTCTTCCTGATGAAATGCTGACAGCCTGCACTCCATCTGCAGTTCATATTCCTAAAGGAAAGTATGTTTAGTGAAAACACACACACACACACACACACACACACACACACACACACACACACACACACACACACACACACACACCTGAGGTCCCAGCTACAGGGGAGGCAGGAGGAACAGTTCAGCCCAGGAGGACAAGGCCAATTTGGGCAACATAGCAAGATTTTATCCTCCAAATTTAAGAAAACCAAACAAACTAGGCACACAGGATGGTTTCTAAGTGTCCTGTAAAGCTTCCTGTACCCACAGGCAGGGCTTTAAAAAGGTGATTGGACTGTGGCAGTGGCTTGCTATCAGAAGGCAAGATCTGATCTGAAAAAGTGGGGTACTGCATGTGTGACCCAAAAGGGTATAGCTTCTCCCCTCTCCTTCTGCTTCTCATCTGCACACCACATCTCACTACCTTGGAGACTACCACCCGGGAACTCAAAACACCAGCAAAATAAACCTCTCCTTCCTTAAGTTTCAGGTGTTGAGTATTTTGCACCAGCCATGAGGAAAGTGACTGAGACACCTTCCTAACCAGCACCTTCACCTTGAAAATTCTGTTGCTAGCACATTCCTCCAGGACTAAGATTGTACTATTCAAAAAGATGCAGTTGCTAATTTGGAAGGATGAGGCACTGGATATGCAGTTGAGTAGAGACTTCAAATTCTGTGTTTGAAACTTTAGTAAGAAAGGTTGGCGAGTTATACAAATATTTACATCTGGAATATCTTGCTTTTTGTTTCTGTTGCAGTATGTTTATATTTTTAATTTTTGTTTTATTTGAGGAACCTAAAAATATACAATTCTTGTTCCTCCAGGCACCCTGTGTCTGCTTTCACATGTGTCAGAAGGCCTTCTGTTACTGGTGTGTATATTTGGATCTATCCTGGTATTACACAAGCTAACTATTAAAATTTTTATTCTCACCTTTTGCTTGAAAAGTACGAGCTTGCTAATTTAGGAGATGCTAAAATTTACAGACAGTATTTACAAAGTAGAATATATGGGTATGAAATAATGAATGCCATGGTGAGCTCTGAGTTAGAGTAAGTGAAGCCACTCTAACATGCTTCTGCTTTGAAGTGATTTAAACTCATTACCTATTGCTGACTCCAAGAGGCTAACACCAACAGAGGAACAATTTCATTTTGGTACCAGGATCAAACTCGAGACCTTGTAAAGCAGGTGCCAGAACCATTGAGCCCAGTTCTCAACCCTACCGACAGGTGATTCTCATCATTTAGTCTGCAGGGTGTAAACTGGCCCTACAACCCACTGCATGGATTCCCTGGGAATCAGCATATATAAGAGGACCGTGTCTGTGGATCAACACATTCACAGAGTACATGGGGCAGTCTGAAGGAAAAACTTCAGTAGGAGAATCTACAGAAGATATACTAAGATAGGCCTGTTGTGGGGTTAAAAAACAAAAAAACAGTGGTTCTGTGGCAAATAGACCACCAGGTAAGAAAAACAAATGTGCTTATGGATTTTCATTCTTGCCACAGAATAACA
>PVIR01012269.1:0-45118 GCA_004026965.1 Petromus typicus
TAATGCAGCTTCTGACCAAACTAAGTGTATTAATAGTACTATTGTAGTCACTCTTAGTCCTGTAGGTTACTGTAAACCAAAGAAAGTTTGGAATTTGTCCATAAATATTAATATCATCTGAATTTGCTCCAGTAAAATCATCTTTTTTAAAAAGGGACTTTATATGGATATAAGGTCTCAGTCCAGTGAAACACCACAGGTGTTGTTGCAAAATACCAAAGAGATCTTACAACTCATCACAAGAGAAACTTCACAATTTATTCATTCAGAGTTGTTTGAGGTTATCACTGGCTTTCAGCCAGCAGAAGGAACATATGTTCATCAGAATAAAATAGACCTGCTGTATTCAAACTAGAAGTATGCACAATTCCAATAGCTACAGTAGATTATAAAGCTGCAAAATTTTATCATAAATGTCTCTAAATTTCTGAATTCATATGCATTCAGGTTCATGGGAGACATTATCAACTGTTCTCTGGATCCTTTCCCAGGTCTCATGCAATTTTTGTAAATTATTGAAGATTTGAAATGCAAATGAGTCACAGTAATTCCATCTCACAGCTTAAGTTATAGAATTAGGCTCCTTGAGAGCAATTGTTAACTTTAATCATCTGCTTTCAGAGATGAAGCACTGGAGAGGCCAAAGATTGATGACTTGCCCAACTAGGAAACCAAACCAAGCAAAGACATGGGCTCCTGTGATTCTGGGGCATGCTTATTGCAGAATGCCTGAAGTAGACCATCTAGGATCCCTTGTGGGGGTTGGGTGATCATAAATTCATAAGGGATAAGTCAACATCTTGATCACATTGACTCAGTTCCTTTCCTAGTTAGCAGTTAAAGTAAGACTTTTGTGAAGAGCAAAATTTTTTTAAATTATCTTTATTGGTACATTAAATATACACATCATGATTGCACTCCATAATGGGGATTTGTACCAGTATAAGACACAACTTAATTCTCATTTTTTCCCATACCCCCACCCACCCTACCACCCCCCCATATATATAAAATTTGTTTCCTTACTTTTTTGTTACAATCTCCACATTGTCCCCTTTCACCTTATTTTACATTGAGCATTTTCTATTTCACAATGTATAACATACAATGCTAGGACTCATTTACATCTTCATTTTCTCATACCAGAGAAAAGATGCGATATGTATCTATCTGTGACCTATTTATTTCACTTATGAGGATATCCTCAAGATATGTCCATTTAAGTAGAAATGATTCAAACTTATCATTTTTTATGGCAGAGTAGTACTCCATTCTGTAGAAGAACCACAGCCAATGTATCAAAGCCAATATTTTTGTGATCTTTGGGGGATTTTCAACCAGCATCTGCACCAACTCTTTGCTGTCTTTACTTTCACCCCTTAACTGTAGCTTCAACATAGCTGAAAGCATATACATGTTATGATTTTAAAGACTTCTTATCTAATACTGATTATCTAAGGTTAAGAAACTTTTAGCTAAGGGATACTAGCTTTGAAAACTTTGATGCTTAGAGGAAACCATGATTGTCAGGTTAGATTTTACAGCCTTAAGTTCAGAGTATGAACAAGTAGCACCAACAAGTTACGGAATTTTTTCTTTGCTTCATTTATTGCCCACTGAGATCTCATCAAATGTGGAAGCTGTTTCACACCAGGAGAACTACTGGCATAGTAAGGAGAGTTCTGCAATAACAAGATTGTGCTCCTCCTAAGGGTTTCCTGACACTGTGAAGAGCTTCCTCCATGATAGGCTGATGGCTTCATTTTCTGTACTAAGGATCTACAAGGATGTCCAGTGGACTTGCCACAAGGATGATGAGAGACAAGTTCCTCCCCATCACTTTCTCTCCACCTCACTGTTGTGGCTTGTGTTTAGATAGTTCCCAAGCCTCATGTGATGAGGTGGGACTTTCTCTTTCAGAGGTAGTAGAATGTGTGATGCTGGGGTTAAGGTCGTGTCACTAAACCCCTAGAGGTGAGTGGTTAGTTTTCACCACTCGAATCTTGATAGCCTGAGTAAGATAAAAGGGGCCTAAAGACCCTGTTAGACTTCTTTTTTTTGCCTTGGTTCCTTGTGTGTGCTATGTTGTTTCTCCTCTGTGGGGTCTGTTGGTCATTCCTGTCTTGGCGCCAGCTGATGATGAACTGAAACCTCTTCACACTGTAGGCCAAATAAACCCCTTCCCCTCCAGTTTGAAAGTTGGGTATTTTGTCTCAATGATGAGAAAAGTAATTAACACCCTCACCTATAGCTGCCTTCCCATTTCCTGCCCAATGGGCATCTTTGTCCGCTGTGGTCTAGCTCAGCCATCACCTATTTCTATGAAGATTTCTAGTCTCCTGATATGCACAGCCTTGCTAGACCCTGCATTTAGCGCACTATTAAATGCATCTCTATCCTGATGTTCAGAGTATCACATCTGTGTCTGTTTTTTTCTCTCTGTGTTATTATCTTTGGATTGCCTAGATCTGACTCATGCACCTAGACATGGAATTTTGCTGGCAGAAATCTTCACTTTGGTAGTTGTTAGGGCTCACTTTAAAAGCTTATATCAAATAAATAATAGGCCAAACTATTTTGCTACTGCCTGAGTCCCCTGTGCTTCCATGAGAGAAACACCAAGACTAATGCAAAATGAAAAGGGCAGAGACACAATTGTGAAGGCGAGAAGTTCAAGTCAAGGTGCTGGCATGTGCTGCTCCTACTCCCTGTGGTGCCACTATTTTAGTTGAGAGGGTAAGCAGTCCAGGTTCTTGTGTATGACAAAGAAGAATTGCCAAGGGTACACCTCACAGGAAGTAGTTAGTAGATCCATTTACTAATAATCACAATATGGCAGCAGGAAGGGACAGTAGGACAGAGGAGCAGCAGGATCCAGGAGCAACAACTCTCCCTGCACTCTCTCACCACCCCGGCCTTCAGTACTTTAAGTGTCACACACTCCTACTGTAGACGCCTCCCACTGTGGTCCGACTGTGAGCCCAGTGCCGTCTCATTTTTTCACTAGTGTGGAAATGAACACCCTGTCGTCTCAGGAATCTCAATAGTGTGGTGCCACACTTACAGCTGCAGGGAGGAGAGTGGCTCACACATTTCCGTTTCTGACTGTAGCAGTGACATGGTGAGAAGCAAGAGAAGAAGGAACAGCGTTGCCTGCACAAAGGCCAAATTCTTCCTCCACTCACCCCTTTTTTGCTTACAAACCCCTCCAGGGATAACAGCTCTAATTCCTTTATGAAGGCAAAGGCAACAGAGCAGTCATCTCTTAGAGCATCCCCAGTGCTGTGACAATGACAGTCACACTTCACCGTGAGGTCTGGAGGGACATTCATACAATAACACAGTGTGTCTTGGAAGGCTTACTTGAATTCATTGGCATAAAGGTCAGTACTCTGTGAGGGCAACTGTTAACACCTGCTGTGACTGTATTCCAAACTAAAGTTATGCAACAGAAGGTCATACTAGAGCTCACAAGAACCTTGGTCAAGCATTTGTCCTTCTGTTCAAGCCACCAGTTCCATTTCTGAGGGGCTCTGCCTTCCTCTGTAAGAGTGCCTCTTGGTAACAGACCGTCTTTCTGTCTGTCTTGTACTCTGAGTAACTACTTGTAAGATGATGATACACAGTGCATTAACTATTGCTGTCCTCTTATTGTTTTGTTATGAAATTTTGTTGTAATATTTAGTAAAAAGCAGTGAGCCAGCTAAGCTTTTGCATCCAGCTTTAAGATATTAACTTCATTATATAGTGTTGACTTCATCTGTGCCTCTACTCTAACACCTGAAAATGGGGGTATTTGTTTTCTGAGCTTCTTACAAAATTCAAAAACACATAAAACATTTTAATTGACTACTGTTTTGAGCCCTGTGTAAATATTGCTACTACTATTATAAGAATAAGATAGCATTGTCAGGGTTAGCCAATAAATATGGGATGACTGGTTCACTTTGGTTTTGGGGAAAGCAACAGATAATGTTTTTGTGTCATGCAATTTTGGTGACACGCACATACTAAAAATATTTTATTATGGCAAATTCAGAGTATATTGGGTGCTACATATATATAATCTGACACTCTTGGTTTGAATAAATGAAAGAAGTTTTGTTGAATGTTTTAGCTGAAGCTTTGAAAGCTTGAAAGGATTGTTTTTATCAACCAGATGTTATATGTACAGCCCTTGTTGGGGACCTTTGTCCAGTGGAACACCTTGTGAGATGGGTTATTTGCCTATGGGCCAGGTAAGGCACTGGGAGGCACCTAAAAACAAATCAAGGATTCCCAAGGATCCACAGATTTGAAGCTATGGTGAAACTTCAGAAAGTGGACATTTTAGCATTCATTTTGCCCTGATCGCCATACTGCATTGTCCAGCGATATCATAATTTACAGTAGAATTCTTAGACACAAGATCCAGAATGTGACCAGAGTGGGTGTAATTGTACATGTGATTCGATCAAGCCACCTGTCCAAGGGCTGGCAAAGAGCTAAACCGTGTCTGAGAATAAGAAAGAAGACAATGCCACACGTGCTATGAGGAAGCTTAGTACTTTTTGATTTCTGAAATTTCGTCTGGCTTTGGGGTTGTGAGCATTTTTAATTAAAAAGCAGAAATGAAGCATGGAAAGAGATCGTTGTTAGCACAGGACCCTTCATTTGAACGGTGAAAGATTCATGACCTGCAGAAATCTGGGCCATGTTAATTAAGTAATAATGGATTTTCACATCCTCTTTTAATAATGACCCCACTTTAAACCCCCAAGATTCAGGATCATCCTTAGCCTTGCTTTCTATCTTTGTCATCTATGTAACTATCTTTTGTTTTTTTTTTTTTAAATTACAGCTCATTAACTACAACATCTTCTGGTTTGCTTATTTTTGTTTGTTTGTTTTATATATCATTAGCCTCTGGAAATTTACAGCTGCAAAAATTATGCAATGTTCTAGAATTTTAAGGCTTTATTTATAATTTTGGAAAGCTCTAGCTGCTCTTCATATTCATTTAAAAACCATAAATGGTTAAAGAGGAAATATAGATTTCCTTCCATTTCTATATATTTTTCTAATGTGGGGAGTCACGTCACCCAAATAACATATGATTTAAGATTCAAAATCATATACAATTATTTCCATCTTAATAGCACTGACTCTGTTTGCTTTAAAAATCAATTGGTGTATATGTGTTTTAGTCTTCACTCAATTTGTATTTTCTTAAAGTAAGAGTCATCATTGGTATTCTGCAGTGCATCCATAGCTTTGGAAAGTTGAATATCAAGACTTGCTTTTCAAATATTAGTATCTTATTTCCAGAATATATACATGTATATATTCCACTTGAATATTTCTCGTGTTCAGATCCTGAAAGTGATGGGCCTTAGGTTTGCTGCCATTTGTATAATATGGCTATTTTAGTTAGTTGAAACAAAACTGAGTCCTGAACCCTTCTTACCTCGAAAGGTGCATGGAGCACTGCTTGTTCTGAGCACAGAGGGACAAAGGAACCCTCGTGCAGCACATCTATGGGCCACATCTTCAGCACGGCTGCATTTATCCACTTTGTCACATTTCAAGCCCCCATTAGCCTGATCCCTTCTGTGGTTCTGGGAGAGAGCTCTCTAGAAGTGGATTCACACAGGTCTGTGAAAAATGTGCAAAAAGTAAAATATTTTGCCACAATCGGAAAAGACAACAATCTCTTTTTTCTCGAGCTTTAAAGGGGATAAAAATTGAAGGCCACTGCCACTTTAATTATAAACCATAGATTATTAATGAGGTTGAAGAGTTTCTGAATTGTTTTTATTAGTCATATGTTGACCTTGAAGCCAATCTGGTTTCTGTATCACATTGGCACCAGACTGCAATCCCAGCCTTTCCTCTGGGGCTGCCCACCACCACCTGGGGCAGATTCACCATGTCTGTGTTCTTTTTCTTTTCTCTTTTGGAATCACCTTACCACGACCTTTTACACCTAGACAGACTCAAGCAAGTAGGGCTCAGTTCTGGAGTCTACATCTTTTTGGGAATCTGAGGATAGTGTGAATACCATTGGCACCTTGTCCTGTATAGCACTTTTTGGGAAAATATTGGAGTTAAGTTGTTAACTGGACTCATGTATAAACTTCTGGTATGGTTATTGCACCTCAGAGGTGTAATAGTTTTCTCATCTGTTGTGACAGTCATTCTGAACTGTCTGTAACCTCACCCTTAGCCTGATGGAGGAAGCAGGATTTTCTGAGTTTTCTGCGGATACATGAGAGACAGAAAGGCAGGCAGAAAGCCTGGCACCTTTAGGTATTTACCACATGCCAGCCCCTCCACATTTGTCCTGACACACCCTCACCTGATACTAGTTTGTTCTCTTCAAAGTTTTGTTTTCGTTGGTACATGCCTGCAGTATGTAATGACTTCATTTATCCTGGGGAATTGAAATATGAACCAAACACATCTTAAAGACTACATATAATTTTTAAATATGTATGATATAAAAATACAGATAATGTACTTCCTATCAATGTAGTTGTTTTATTTTTTGTGCTTTGTTTCTTTTGTTAAAAAAATAACTTTTTATTTGGAAATAATTAGGCATTTAAAGAGAATTACCAAAACACTACATTAGAGAAATCCCATGTCCTCTACATCCTACCTTCCGCCTTAGTTACGTCTTACATACTTGTACAGTAGTATCCAAACCAGGAAATATAAACTGGGGATCCCAGGGAAGGGGAGTAGCAGGGTGTGGGCACATCTTTTCCTGGGAGTGAAAGTAAGAAATATCTGTACAAAGGACCCTGAATTGTACTTCTCTTCTTTGTGGCATCGCCGTGCATCAGTGAGGCCTAGGCCACTGGCTCTGTGGGATGTGTGGGAGCTCTCTTCTATTTTACACATTCATGACACAGAGTTCCTGCATCCCCACACTAACTAGTGGTACTTTTCCAGTGTTGGGAAAACTTAGAACAAGGAACAAATCTGGGACATATGGCCTCCCCATCCCAGAGCTGGCCAGCTGTCTGCAGCATGTGAAGCAGGCAACATCTAGCCTCACAGGATACTAGTAAGGTTCTAAGAAAGAAATGTTTGTGTTTTGTTGGGTCTCTAGGGCAAAATTTGGTGAGGAAACACAGAATGTGATCCTGCCAAGCACAAAACACGAAAGCTTCGTTAGGGTGGTATGCAGGGTCAGGGTGGAAGTCCAACTTCACACATACTGTGCTTAAGAACTCACTCTGAGAACATTGTACCAGCCACCAACCACATTGAATTAGACTACTGTCATGAAAGCGAGAAAGACAATTCCCTTTTCCACAGTAGTTATAACCCTGTGGGATCTGGGAGGTGGGAAATGATAGGATGTGGCCCCAACATCTTTTCACGAGAAATGAAACTGATAGACATTTATCTGTAAGTGTTACAGCCCTGCCTTGTGGCTATTCTCTTTCTAAAACTGCCATACATTAAAGGAACCCGTGGCCCTAGCTCTCTCCAGAACCCTTCAGAAACTGTCCCTGGGCTGAGCCATCCCTGGTCACTGACGTTAAGGGGGGAAAAAGTTAGTCTTAAAATAGCTATTTCTATGCCATGATTTTATTGTATAAATTATCTAATTACTCCAATCTCTGGGTAATGGAACTTGCATGAACTTTTTCTTTCTGTAAAATCCCAGGTCTTTCCTATGAATTTACATCATTCTGTCTTTCAAAGTGCTGTCTGCTATGAATTTCAAAAGCTTATTTTAAAGCTCTCCTTGTATTACTTTCTCCCTGAGGGTAGTACATAGAGGAAGCTGTCTTCGCGGTCTCCACTGTAGAGAGAAAGAGAATAGAAACAAGTAACCTCTGAGAATTGCAGCCTTGTAATATCATGAAATATTATTGTGTTACATCTGTTTAGAATTTGCCTGTATAAACTAGAAATCACACATTCTAGGGAATAAAATAAGCAAGAATGTTATCCATATCTTAATAGATAACTCTTTGTCACACCTCTGTGTGAAGCTGTATATTCAAAAGTAATGGCATTTTAAATAATCTTCCAGGTTTCCCCAAGGAGTCCTCATTAGATTCTACTTGTTAGCCTATCTTTAGTTTCCAGTAAGATATTTATGAGGACTTAGGTTCCCCAGAACTTGGAAATAAGACAGAGAGAGGAGCACACCATGTAAGTGTCTCATAGGAGCAGCAGTCAACAGACCACCCAAGACTGTGTACTTACAAAAAGTATAGCTTTGCTGACTCACTAAGTACGATGGAAAAAAGCCTAGATTCTATGACATCACATGTTAACATGTTGATTTTTCTTCAGCACAGTTCACGTGATTTCTTTCCACAAAGCAGAATTATCCTCCCCGTGAGGCATTGCCCAGTGTTGCAGCTTGATTCATGAACTTTAATGCAAAATCCTGCGTTTACTGCCTTTAAATTCTTCCCATTTTCTTTATTAGAAGCGTATCTACCTTGCGTTAAGCAGGACTTTTATACATGCTCATTCTGTGTCTACACAGCATGTTGTTAAAATTGGGGAAATTGTATTTTGGTGTAAGGAGTTCAGAGCTTCTAGTAGGATCTTTGTTTCCCATGAAAGACCTGAACATAAAACAGACAAGAGTACTGCCGCCCTGAACGTGGTGAGGGGAACTCTCAAGGTGACCTGAGATTCAGTCTCTCTCCACACACTGTGCTCTACTCTTAAAAATTTATTAGCGTGTGTTTGGGATACAAATAACTACTTTCACAGCGTGCATTTAGTGCATGTACCTGACACACCTTAATTCTTCTGTGTGTCTCTTCTCCTCCCCTTCCCCTTCTCTCCATCTCTTTGCCTCCTTCTCACTTACAGGAGACCTGTCTCCTCGTTCCCTTTTATCTAGCTTTTGTTTTGCCTTTTATTTGTGCTTTGCAATTCTCATGAGAAATGGTTGTTAATGGTCTGAATGATATTTAAACTCATGTGTTTGCTTTATTTTACTGAACGTGTTTTGAAGGTACATACAATCTCCCATGAGCGATTTGAGTGTATTCCTTTATAAAGCAGCATAATATTCAATTGTGTGCAAACACATTTTCTTTCTTCGTTCATCTGCAGATGGACATCTAGTCTGCTTCCAAGACTGAGCTACTGTGAACTGTGATGCTGTGCACAGGGATTTGCACGTACAGCTGGCTTCTCTCTCTGGGAGTGTAGATGACAGTTGTGCTGCTGAGGACCTCTGTGAACCCAAGAAACATCTCAGTCCTTCTGTATTCTCATCTCCTCCTCTCTTAACATTGTGTGTGTTTTATACCCTTGAAGCTGAAAACCTGGGCATCTGGGAGTTTACAGATTACACAACTGCTGTTATTTTTCTTTATTTTATGGAATGGTGCTGTTAAAGACCTAAGTAGGCAACAGAAAATCCACGAGGTATAGTTTGATTATTCTTTAATTCCAGAAGCTACATGTTAACCACAACTCAATAAAAATAGTTCTAAGTAAATGAGCTGTGCTACTCATTGTAAGCTACAAAGTTGCATATTTTAATCTTCACTTTTTTTGTAATCAAGTCATGACTTATGGATATATACACATATGTGAATTATTGATCTAATCTTTTAGTAAAATTTTGCATGAAGCCTGTAAATTTTAAGGAATTCAGTATTGATAATCACTCTTGGTTATTACCTATGAAATTTGCATTGAGGAAAAAAATGAAATAGTGTACATTTTAATTCCATTTCTTATGGCATATTTCTATTGTATAATGTTAATGTAAAATACAAGAAGAAATTGAGGAAGGAAAATTATCTAATGGGTAGAACTTGGATGAGAAAATAAAATCTTATTTATAATTATGAAATTGTGCATTATTATGCAATATATTATGCAGGAGAATTATAAAGCCATACACACATCTGGTGGAGGGAATAGTGCTATTGTCTGAATGTCTACCAAGCATTTCACTTGATGCAGTCTTCTCAGGTCTATAGCAACCTGAAAGGTGAGTGTTATTCCAAAACTGAGAGAGCAGGGCCCAGACGAAGGGACTTCCTGCCTCTGTAGCCTTGGTATAGGTGGGAGGCATTTGATTCAGGTCTGTCTGACTCCCAAGGCAAAGATCTCCATTACGGCACAAAACAAGAGTGCTGAACACGGAGGGCTCATGATGTGGTGGAGTGCTGTATGTTTCCATAGCAAGACAGATTATGTTCATGTGCTTTTGCTTTGAATAAGAGCATCTGTCCCCTTTGACACAAGGCTTTCTAGATTGCAGCCCTTTGGAATTCTCAAGGAAAAGCCCCTTGGAATTCTCTTTCTCTGGAGTGTTGGGTAATTTTACAGTTCATGTGCAACTAAATGATCCTGGGAAAGATTTTGGACATGGGTTCTCCCCAAGTTTGGGAAAAATACATCATCTTTAACTAACAAAATAGCCTTCCCTTTTCCATGGAGGGCTATGTTTCTACACCACAGTCATGTCTGAAATCATGTTTTTAACCAAACTGTATATATTCTGTGAAATATATATGCAATAGTGCTTAACTTTTATATTAGCCACAGACAATAAATAACAATGAAATAAGACAATTATAATAATATAATATGTTGTAATAAAAGTTATTTAAAATGTATGAATCATTTATTTCTGAATATTTTTCTACTTAATATCTTCAAACTGCAGTTGACCTCGGGCAAGTGTAACCTCAGAAGGTGAGGCTCCCGATAAAAGGGAGACTGCTATTTTTACGTAGGCTATAATAACCCACCTCCCTCCACAATAACTTTCATTCACTTATTCATTCATTCACTCATACATTTATTCACTCATTCAGCAAATCAACCTACTGGCCACTGTTCTAGGTGCCGAGCAAATCATGGCAGACAAAATTCAGCAGGCCTTTGCCTTTGACGATCTATCTTATCACTGTATGGTATTCCATGAAGTTCATGCAATTGTTCATTCATGTGCCAAATGTTTATTGCACATTTATTATATGCCAGGAATTGTTTTCAAAACTCGGAGATCTATCGGAAACAAAAATTCTTACTCTTCTGGATCATGCATTCTGACATAGTTCAATGAGAAATGATTCTAAGTTATTGAGGTTAAGAAAAAAACATGAAAAATTATATGATATTTTCTTTTTTGTTTTTGTGACAGTGTCTCACTATGAGTTCAGATTTGCCTTGAATCATGGTATAACTCAGAGTGGGTCAGTCTCACAGTGATCCTTCTACATCAGTCTCTCTTGTGCTATTACAAGTACGTACCACTACACCCAACAATGATAAGCACTATGGTAATAAAAAAAATGAATAACTTTATCATAGTAATAGCGATTTGGAAGCTCCAGATGGTGGAAAACAGGATGTCAGTTTGAAATAAGATGCCTCAGATGACAGTGCAGAACAGGCAAGGGAATGAGTTGCTTGTTTTATTGTTAGTTTGGTTTTGGTTTTTGCAGTGCTTGGGATAGAAGTCAAGGACTCTTGCATGTTTAGGCACATTCTCTACCACCAAACTACCTACACCCATGCCCTGAGTCAATCAGATACCTGTGATAAGGGGACAGATTTTTCCTGGCATCTAAGTGAGAACTGTTCTGTTGAAGAACAAAGTATTGAAGCTGAGTGGAAAACAACACTAGCAAGACCTGGGCCCTGAAAGTCAGGAGAAACCAGGTCCTGTGGTACAAATGACCCCGTTACTCTGGGAAACTCTGAAGGGCCCAGAGCAAAGGACAACATGATTCAGGTTCCAGCCATCTGCTCATGAGCAGCCCTGGGTCTCCCTACCTTCTATCAAGAGGAATTGATCAGCAGATGTAGAACCAAGCTGCATCCTTAGCCTCTGTCCAGACATGAGCCCTCTTATAAGTATCTGGCAACTTCTGCTGCTTTGCTTGCAGGAAAGTGCTGACACATCCAGACTTCCTGGTTTAGAGTTCTTCCCTCATGTCCAGTGGACAAGTGCTCAGAATAGAAAGTTAGGCTGGAGACGTAGTTCAGTGGTGCTGCACCTGCTTGGCAAGTACAAGATTCTTTCATAAACCAAATAAACACCTTTGATTTGTCTTTACTTCTATATGCTCAATAAAATTAAGTGTGAACCTATCTTTTCAAAGTTCACAAAAGAAATTCAAGGATATTTAAAAATATCTGAGAGGTGTAGAGCTGACAAACTATCAAAAAAGAAAATCACCCATAAATAAACTTCATTTAATTTCCAAGGAGCTGATCAGAGACTACCCTGAAATTCAGTGATGATAAACTTGTTTTAATAAGATATTTATGTTTAGTTACAATTAAATAAGCTTAAAACAAGTTTATTTAGATTAAATCCAGCAAAAGGGAAATTGAGCCAAATACAAGATATAGTTATTTTAGACAACCCTCTGGATGTGATCTGTCTAATCACTTCCTATTTTATTGTTATTTTAGGGTTAAGATATTATGAGAGCCAATGAGAAGTAGAAGTCAAGTCAATCAAAGACACAGAATAGAACATGTCTTTGAAGCTGAGTTGGTAGTTATTAGGAGTGGGAAGTCTGCAGCTAATAACTTAGTCTACAGTGCTGTGGATTCATGGACACAGAGTTCTTGGTGGATGTTCATATTTCTCTCAAAGCAAGAGTTCCATGGTAGCATTTTTGAGAGAAAATTTTGAAAAATCACTTAAAATGAGAATGTAGAAATGAATGGACAAGTTTTTTCAGGAGCGCAGAGATATGTCCATTTCTCTTGACTTTTCTGAGCTGCTCCTGTGAAATGGTGCTGGCAGGCCTGGAGAAAGAGGACTGTTGCCTGGTGCATCGTAAGCCTGGAGAAGTGTTGTCACACTGTGATCCCTTGCACTGGAGACCAACTGGGAGATGTGGCTGGGTTTTAGTTCATTCGTACTGCCATGGCAAATTACTGTATACTGGGAAACATGAAAACAACAGTTGACTTCTTACGGTTCTGGAGGCTCCAGTTGTGGATCGAAGTTCTAAAAGAGCCACAGTCTGAGGATGGGCCTGTCCTTCACAGAAGCCATCTTCTCATCTTGTCATTGTCTTCAAGCTAGTGGGAGGTGTGAGGAAGCCTTCTGTGGTTTCTTTACTGTAAGCGTGGATTCCTTTCGACTGGGCTCCACACTCATGGCCCAATCACTCCCACAGGCCCATCTCCTAACATTGTTATCTAGGAATTATGATTTCAACATAAAATCATGGGGGACACTAGAACTCATTCTATAGTCTGATGTCGGAAAATTAGACGGGAACAGTACAGGTGGTATTGAGATTATTCTCAGTGCAAAGTTTAATCATCTTCAAGGGTTTGCCTCTTTGTCCTGTTGCATATTGCTTTTATCCTTGAAATGTTAACTCCAACCCCTTTTTCTTTCACCCCTGGTTTCTTGGATTGTCTCTGCTCCCAGGACTCTGGCTAACTTCCTGTGGAACTCCTCCTTGCACCCCTTTATCTTTTCATGACTCATTTTTCTGGTGCATCATGAGTGGTTTCCCTACTTAAAAAACTGACTGTTTGAAAACTTCTCTTTACTTTGATTGATGTTTTAGCTGTTGGTGATAGTTGGCTATTCTAATGAACTCTAACAAACTATATGTGCAAGTGATTTTCACTAAATCACTATTAAGTACAGTACATATTGAATTGTGTCTGCTTTTAAAGCTTCTAGGCCCTAGTAACCATGTAATTGTATTTCCAGAATGCCCACCTTTACCTTTTGCTTTCTAATATTCTTTTATTTTCTTTTTCTGCTCCTTCACTGTTATTTTATCAATTTTACACAATTATTCTATTTTACATTAATAGGAGTTGGAAAACATTTTAATCTTCGTAGTGCCCACTCAGGGGTCCCTTCCATGAGCTGTCTGCTCCTGCATTTCAGCTGTCTTGGTTTTGAATTATCTTTTTGAAATTTTATGGAATTTAGGAGTTCCACACATATTTACACATATTTTGAAGACTAATGCTTTAAGCATCATATAACTTTGTGATTCTTCTGACCTTTTGATACCTTATCTTTTATTCATGATGTATTTGTCATATAGAGCTTTCAATTTCAGTGCATCACATTTATCTACCACTCTGTGACTTTTGCCTTTTGGGTTTCTCTTAAAAAGCACTTCCTTCCCCAACATCCAGAAGATGCTGTCATATAATTTATTTTAAAAGCTGTGAAATTTTGTTCTTGTTGCTTAGATTATTAATCTACCTAGCGTTAATATAATGTGATATAAAGTAGGGATCTGATTTTTTTCCTTATATGAAACCAGTTTTCTCAGTACTTAATGTTAACTAGACTTCTTTTTTCTCATTTATTTCATGTTTTCTTAATCTTATTCTAAACTTCTGTGTGCACCTAATTAATTTATTGATTTGCTCTAATGAACAAGTGAAATGAATATTCAGAACACTTTCAAAGAAGTACCAAAGGTTGTTTTTGTTGTTGATGTTAGATATCCTGTATACACTAGCAAAATGATGATAAAAACTACTTACCTGTGGACTACACTGAATTTAATAGTCTATTTAATAAACTTTTTTCTCTTCTTCCTCTTTATCCTTGTTCTCTTTTTCCTTTCCTCTTTCTCTTCCTCTCCCCTGCCCTTTTTACTTCATCTTATTTCCCTGTGTCCAAGTAGATACAACCTTTTCTCACTGAAAAGAAGACACAAAGTGTTTTACTCCAAACAGAACAGGTGATCTGCTTAACTCCCTGAAATTTTAATATCAGTTAATTGCAATTTTTATTTTGTGACTTTGGCTATAATGAAATGATGTGTTTTTCAGAAAGAAGGATAACACTTCTTCAGAATATCTTGTGTTTTCACAAACTTCCCTTGTTATATTTTTCAAATTATTTTAGAGGGAAATGTGCTGTGTCCTGAGGTCCAGTAATGTCTAGGAACCGTGCTAACGCTCTTCCAAGCCCACCTCTTCCTGTGTGAGGGAATGTCCCAGAAGACCTCTGTGGAGGGGCGAATATGAAAATATGCCATCACTAGTTGCTCCTGTGTTTTTTACTCTGCCGCTTTGCTCTACTCTTTCTACCCATATGTCAATATCATAGTCTTTAGTTACTCACACTCTGTAGTGAATTGTGATCAATATCCATAAATGACCCTGTTCTTCCTTGTTTTCCAAGTTCACCTCAGCTTCATTCTTTCACATACATTTCAGAATCAATTATCAGATGTTGCTGAATCTGATAACTAATATAATATTGAACATTTCCAGCCATAATTCTGTTTGAAGATGCTATTTAAAAATGTTTTTCAGTAGCATTTTTTATTTTAGCCATATTTCCTAATCACTGAAGGTATATGTCAATGTTATTTGTATCTAGTAACACTGCATAAGTGTCCCTTTAATTCCATAACCTTGTCTTATGGAGATGGGGGTGGGGAAAGACTGCGTAAAATTAATGAAGATGTGATATGTATATGGAACAAATTTCCCAAGGTGAACGTTATTATCATGTATCACACTAATAAAAAGGACACAGAGAAAAAAGAAATAAA
Organism: Petromus typicus; assembly: GCA_004026965.1. Classification (NCBI taxonomy): domain Eukaryota; kingdom Metazoa; phylum Chordata; class Mammalia; order Rodentia; family Petromuridae; genus Petromus; species Petromus typicus. The sequence goes on from PVIR01012269.1 coordinate 15,501, forward strand.
TTTTTGCTTAAAAAATAAAAAGCTCATCTAGTTATATTTATTTTTATGTAGAATAATGAGCTTTTCCAATTATTGAAACTCTTGTTCCTCAAATCCTTCTACTAATAATTTCCTTTTTTCACTTATTGTTTGTTCTCTTAGCTACCTAGGGATTTTGCACTGGGCATAACTTTGAGTACAATGTTGTATAGTAAAACTGATGATGAGAAATCTTTCTCTTGGTTAGCAGAAATGCTATAATTTTCACCATTCAACTTGACTTTGCTATGGCTGTAATCAATCTGTGGTTAGAATATTTTCTATTTAAAATTTATCATGTTCTTATTATAAGTGAGTGTTGAGCTTTGTTGAATCTTCCATCATCATCTAGACATATCTTGTTTTGTATCTACTAACACTGCATAAGTGTCCCTTTAATTCCATAACCTTGTCTTGTGGAGATGGGGGAGGGGAAGCAGTACGTAAAATTAATTAAAATGTGATATGTATATGGAACAAATTTCCCAAGGTGAAACCTCACCTGTTTTCCTCCTTTCACTGATAATACCATAAATCAGAACAGTACGTTTTCTGATGCTGAAGCATCCTTGCATTTCTGGTAGATCCTCACCTCATGGTGCTACATGAAAGCTGTTACTCAGTGTTTAAATGAACATGAATTTTACCAGCCATATTCTCTGTTCTCTTGTCATTGATATCCACATTGTAATGTCATCTGCTGATGTACCCACTTTCCAAGCTTCTCCATCCGGGAACATGTTCTCCCTGCCCTAACTCCCATCCCTCCTATCTTGGCTCCTTTCTATTTAATATTCAAGATTTGGCTTACAAATCATATCCAGGACATTCACTGTCTTTACTTGGGAGACTAAGTATCCTCTATTTTTTTTTTTTACTTTTGTTGTAACATACACACATGTATGTACACAATTACAGTGGACTCCAGAAATTCTTAAAGGTCACATACCTAAAGCACTCATGAATTACCCTGAATTTCAGATATAGTCTGAAATATACTTATAAATGTCCATTATGCTGCAGCAGCATAACTTTTTAGTTCCTGGAGCAAATCCAATAGTTCAGCCTTCTCCAGTAAAGTTTTTCTTGCTCTTAAGTTCATTGCCAGAAATCTTAGAAGGTGTTAGGGGTTTTGTTGACATCTTAGGGACCTCGGGGATTAAAGAAGAACAAACCTGAGAAAACTCACCATAGCTACATACAGTATAGCATCCTGTTAGGATGTGAGAATGCTGGTGCATGTGATAGAGACGGGTAATGGGGTAGCAGCCAGTTAGCAACGAGGGTTGAATAATGCTGAATAATGCTCTTAGATTGGCTACTTGCAACCTTTCAGTCAGAAAAGACAATTGTGGAGAATATTTGTGGTTTCTATGGAAGCATTATTAGGTAGGTTCTAAGGAAAAACATGACATCAACTGGTGCTGCAAACACTGAACAGTGACATCATGGGGAACACTGAACAGACATGTAGCAAGCTAGACTTCAAGCAAGTTCTGTTTATGTTTTGCCAAATCTAATGGGGCAGAGATGCTTACAAAATCTCTCTCTCTCTCTCCATGTGTATTTGTGTGTGTGTGTGTGTGTGTGTGTGGGCATGCTTGTGCATGTGTTTGCACATGTGTGCAGAGAGTTAAAAACAGTAAGAGGTATTAAAATTATTTAGGGACCAAAGGTGATTCTGTGTTTTTTAGTTCCTAATTACTGTATAGATAGACCTTGAGGAAACACCTTAAAAGGTATGCAAAGCATTTGAATGTTCTCTTGGTCAAAATTGAAATTTTTGTGTGCATCCCTAACTGATGTTTTCTTTTGAATGCCAGTTCTTATTTGCAGAATGCAGAAGAAGAATATAAAATATCCAAAGAATTAAGTATGTAAAAATCATTTTGATAGAACTTATGTTAAGCCATGGTCTTTCAAAGTGTTTTTGTTAAAATAGCTATCTTTTAAAATATTCTACCAAAGCTGGTTCAGTGCTTAAATAATTTTTGAGAAATTCTGCACAACACTAATAATAATATTAGCATAGGAAAACAGTGAAAGATCTTGCAGTAAGAAGTCCTGTCTCAAAGCTTCACATACAAATGGTGGACCCTTCTTGTAAGATGGAACTAATGGCTGTCATCAACCATAGTAACAAGGACTTTAGCACAGCTCTGCTGAAATCAACAGAATTTGCTAAATGGAAATTTAGATGTGGTGGACGTGGACGAAGTGAGTTGCTTGTAGAACAGACAATCAGTGTGGCTTCAGGAAGCCAGCGGGAAAGACTTTTCAGTACATAGGATGATTCCAAGTGACACTGTACAAAGTCACGGAATACAAATCATCTCATTATAGTAAGTATGGAAAAAATATTAGCTTTTTTAAACTGCACTATATTTTATTACTTTTGATTATTAACAGAAACTTTGCTACAATCATAAGGTTATGAAGTGTGATCAAAATGTATGATGAGTCTAAATTTTTACAAAACAGTGACACTAAAAGACACATTGCTATTAATCTCCCTCAAAATACCCTCCTTCGCTTCCAACACATTTATCCCATCATTCTTGCCACTTTCTCAAGTGGTCTGGAAATCCTTGTCTGTGTCTTTATGAGGTGTGATCAAAACTAAAGTCAAAGCTGGCACTGAGTGCCATCCAGCCACAAAGCAGGCTGGTAGAGTCATTATTGTGTGTCCTCATCTGCCTTACTCCCTGAAGCTGACACTATGCGACTTCTGACTTCCTCAATCACAGTGACCATGAAAAGTAAATATTTAGCATCAATTCAGGGTGTCAAATTTACCACAACAAAGCTACTGAAGTACAGCACTCAGGAAGGAGGACTTCCAGAACCGCTCAGGAAGCAGAAGACCCATGGGATAAGTATGCTTACATCTGACACATGAAGAAGTATTTTAAGGAGGATTTGTGGCAAGGTCTTCTACTATAATAGGCTTTTAAAATTTATTTTTATAATAAATTGACTTTATTGGTACATTTTTGATAAATTATGGTCACATTTCTCATTGGCAATTTGTACCTATACATAGTATAACTTGATTCTTATTTTTCCCCTATTCTTCTTCCCTCCCTTCAGCCCTTCACCCTGCCTCTACATAAGGTTTTTTTCTTTTTTATCATTATATTTTTTCTCTCCCTTCTTTTCTTTCCCCTTGCCCCACCAGTTCTCATTTCCTTTTGCACATTTTCTTCTTATTTCACAATACCGATCATACAATTTGACCCTCATTTGTACCTTCAGTTTCTTAAACTAGAGAAACAATATGGTATTTGCACATCTGTGTCCTATTTATTTCACTTATAATCATGGCCTCAAAGTGCACCTATTTAGCTAAAAATGTCTCTTGATTTATTATTTATGGCTGAGTAATAATCTATTTTTTAAAAATCTTTATCCAATGGCCAGTTGATGGGCATTTGGGCTGTTTCCAAGATTTAGCTATTACAAACTGAGCTGCTATAAACATGAGTGAACGTATTCACTGTGATAATGATGCTTTCAATTTTTTCATAAATAACCCAGCAGGGGTATGTTTGAAACTTAAATGATCACTGTACATTTCAATCACACCTCATATATGCAAATATATAAATATAAATCTATATGAATATACAGAATACACATATAGATATAAGATCATATTGCAAAATGCCCTTATGTAAATCTTACTTTGTAGATGTTTCTTTAATTTTCAAGAAATATCTCTATTACTGAGTCCTTCAAATTTCCTACTTATGTATAATGTTAAAAAAACCATATGAAAAATAAGATAAGCATTTGTTTCTGTTAAAATATCTTCACTTCTTCTTTTGACAAACACAATATGAAAAGTCACTGTTTCCTCTTTCTTAATTACTCTGTTTTTCTTCATGACACTTTTCCTCACAGCATGCACATGTGTTTTATTTTTTGGCTTATTGTCTATATTTCTGTCTCTCCTTAACAAAACAAAAGCTCTGTAAAGCCAGAGACATTGCATTTATTGTTTTCAGCTGTATGCTGCTATATAGTAAGAAAAAAATAGTAGATATTATAATTAATAAAATAACATGAATCTTTCCTGTCTGATGGATTGGTCATAGATTTAAGAATATGCAGAAAAATACATGTTTTTAATTGAAATCTTTATTAGTACATTACATATACACATCATAATTGCACTCCACAATGAAGATTTGTACCAGTATAAGACACAATCTAATTCTCATTTTTTCCCATAGCCCTATCCACCCTACTACCCCCCTATATACATAAAATTTGTTTCCTTTCTTTTTTGTTATAATCTCATTATTTTTCCCCCTTCATCCTATTTCACATTGAGTATTTTCTATTTCACAATATATAACATACAATTCTAGGACTCATTTAGAAAAATACATATTTTAAGGATACAAACAACAGTAGTGTTCAGAAGAAAAATGTCTTTAAATTGCTCTCCTCAAAGTTCTGGATCTGGTGAAAAAATTAAAAAGAGAATTTTAAAATGTTAGAATTTCTTAGAGTTCCAGAAGCATTGCAAACTGTTGAATAATCAATGTAATTTTATTGCCAGTTTTTCATCTAGGTTTTAAAACTTTGAAGTTCATTTAAATCCCAGACTATCAGAGGCCAGTGTGGAGATTCCTTACAAAACCAGATAAATAATCTTTAGAGGAGAAATTATACTCAAAGGGGCAAAGATTAGTCTCCACTGCTCTGGAGAAATGCTGTATGTATAAAAACCAAACAGACAAAACCTTCATTCCTTTGATAAATCTACTTTTGCCTGTAACAGACTACAAATCTTACTCATGTGGAACTTTAGCTCTGGATGGGGAACGAGCTCAGGTGTAAAAGTTGTGTTTTTGCTGCTCTAACAAGAGATGAAAAAGCCATTGCCAGTAGAAGCTTTTAACTGTGTGATTTTTATTTTGCTTTGGTCCTTTCTGATCAAGTGTTGGGGGGAGGGGAAGCGTCATTCCCAGGCTTATACCTGAGGTCTGCTTCCACGTAGCTGCCCAAACGAGTGTGACCCTCACTGCAGAGCTGCCAGCCCTGCAAATCCTCTGAGAAGGGCGGAGTGCACTTTGGCTCCAAGTCCCAAGTCCCCGCGGTGGCTTTCTGCCGTCTGCTCCACACTGGCCCACGTGGCAGCTCTTGGCACTGCTGGGACAGCTCTCTGGGCCTCTTTCCACCCTCGCATGGAGCAAGGGAGGAAAAGAAGGTGAAGCAACGTCTGAAGCAGAGCTGGGAGCCCAGGCGCATTGTAGTGGATCTAATGAGATGAAATGGTCAGAGCTTAGGAATACGGGGGTCACTTTCCCTCGTTGTCTCTAGTGTTTTGGACAACATCACTCAGACCCCCACGAAGGATGTAGGTGGTGGGGCGAAGGGATCACATCAGGGGCGTAGAGTAGTCTTCAAGGGGAAGAAAAACGTCAACGCAAGGAGTTGTGGGGACCGATGCTTCAGTACCATCACCTTAATCACTGACTCCCCCTTCAAAAAAAAAAAAAAAAGACCAGAAAACCCTGAATAGTGAGTATAATAAGCCCAGACAGCCAAGGACGCCACAGGAAATGGCTTTTCCTTAAGCCTCTTTGCCCAGGTTACCCCAGCCCTGGCTTAACTGTCAGCCTCTTCACTCTTCTAGTCTCTCAGCCACACGGCAGATCAGGCCACTTCCTGCATTCTCTTCCGCCTTGTGCACTGTGGTATCTAATAGTGCTTGTCCTCTTATTTAGTTGCTATGTAAAAATCATTCCTTCTGAGAAATGTTTCTGAAGGGACGCATTTTGGGGGCCATTTCTACAGTGCAGACATTTCAGTATGTCCTTGTAATGTAGTCAATGGATCAAGTGTCTCTAAGTCTATGCCACCCTCACCCAGTCCTACTTAAATCTACGCAGAAATCTGTGAGTGCAGCAGAGAGATTCAGCTAGGATTTTGAGCACGTAACTTATAGTACCACGGTTTCTCTCCTGACTACCTCCCTGGCTACTAGCCAAGGATCAGACCCCATGCAAGTTCCCTCCTTTTGCAAGTTGGGAAAAATAAGACTAAACCACTGAGTATAACTTGTGTCAAGTACTGGAACAGGTTCTCATACTGATTATGATCATGATATGTATATAAAATGTACCAATAAAGAATTCAACTAAAGAAAAAAATATGGGAAGGAGCCTATATTGTTAAGTGTGTGTCCCAAAAATCACTGAATGGCAAAAAAGAAGGAAAATAATACAAATTAACAACATCTACAAAGAAAATCTCAGGCACAAGGAAATGTTGAATTTATTGCAGCAAGCTGCGATTCATGAATCTGGTAACTCTAAATAAGATGTGGCTGAGGGATTGCACAGAAGAAATTCATTGGGATTGCTTTTATAGGATGTATCTAGAATAAGCTAGGAAGATGTTTGAGTCATCCATTATAGAGAACCATATTTAGTCCAAGTTATGTGATTAGAGGATCCTTGGCTACTTCTGATTGGTTGAGCTCTTCTGTAGACATTTACAAGGAAAAGCTCAAGTGAGGGGTGATGTTCCCAGTCAAGCAAGTGGAGGTCACTTAGGAGGTCAAACTGCCATTGGCTGCGCAAGGACACTTTACACCAGGATTATATTCAAACTTCCTATAAAAGTTCGAAGTCAAATAAATAAATAGATGAGACAGAATAGCTGGAACACATCAAAGCAGAGAAAATGTTTTGACCTATCATTCTTTCATAAGTAAATAGAAAAGTAAACAGTCCATTTTTTAAAAAGATAAAACAAAAAGTAGGGAAAGATAATTCACCGAAGATATGCAAACCCATAACAGTCAATCTCTGTCAGTGATAAAATTAAAACCACAGTAAAATATTTTCTCCTTTAGATTGAAGAAAATCTTAAAGGGCTAATAATCTTGAGTATTGATTAAATGTGAGGAAACATCACATCCATGACTCTTATTGGGCTTGTTCTCATTCTTATGTCTTTGGAGGGTAATCTGGCCAATGGGACCACATTTTCCAAGTACATACTCTTTATCTCAGTGTGCTACTCATAAATCCAAGATGCTCACTAAGAGTCTTGCTTTCTGTATGTGTCCTCTGTATCATGTCCCCCTTCTTTCAGTATGAGCAAGACCTCTGCACATAATCAAATACCACTCCCTTGATTAGGTTGCATCCAGTGGCAAAGATGAAGGAATTTTGCATGTCTTTTAAGCACCTTGCCCAGATGATCTTTATTTAAACCGAAGGACGATTATCCTAGATGGTCCTATTTTAATCAGATGAAAGCTCACTGAAGAGAGGCCATGTCTTTCTAAAGGGAGAGATTCTCCTGCAGGCCTTGAAAAAGTCAGCTACCCTGCTGTGGAAGGACCTATGAAGGGACTATGTAGTGAGGGCCTGTGTGGGTCCCTCAGAGCTGAGAATCATCACCATTAGGTTCCAGTAATGAGGGAGGTACTACAGTTCCACGGAAGTAAATTTTTCTAACAGCCATGTACATTTGGAGATGACTAAGCTCTGCGAGGAAATACAGCCCACTCATTACCATGAATGCAATCTTGTGCAACCCCAAGCCAAGAATTCCAACCAGATTCCTGCCTCACAAGAACCCAAGATCATAAACTGCATTGCTTATAAAGACAGTGTGTTTATGATGATTCGTTACAGAGTAATGGGAGACTAAAGCTCCCAGAAATATAACACAAAGTCTAGTCTGACAACTAGTGTGTTGTGTACAATTGCTTCAAAATAATTTTTAAAGTTCTGATCCTTTCAGTCATCCATAATTCAGAAGGGATTTCTGACTCTGACTTGTCAAGATTGCCTCAATTGGTTAATTCTTTTCTTGAAGGAACCTCAATAGGGCAGATACAACATGTTTTGAAAGTAAAATAGCTTTGTGTATGTATGCATCTTGCATGATATAATGGCATTACTTAACCAACGGAGACACAAAAGTGAAGTTTTCTAATACAACTAAAGTAAATGCAGGCCTTTGCTGTGGCTGCAAGTCTGAAATTTGTTTTATTAAAAAGAAGGATCTCCTGTTCTTTCAGCAGAAACTCTGGAGGTTTCACTGTTATTTCAAACAGTTGTTTATGGGAGCACCAGTGCACCGACTGCTTAAAAAGTAACAAGGCCAGGTCTTAATGCTTTCAAATGTGGTTGCTTAAATTATTCTTTCTCTAGAAAACTAAATCCAAGATGGCAGCTGCTGAGACTAAATATGCTTTGGGGGTTTCTTAAGACTGAATGTATAAATTACTGCTCTTGTAATGTACAGTTTAATGAACTCCACTCATGTATGATTCATGTCAGTGATTCTTTCATGCACGGAAAACCCTTAATAGCTTTCATCTACTTCCCAAAATTATTGTTTGGTTGTGACCTAAATATTTGCAAATTGAAAACCCAAATTTTAGTTACTCCATCCCCACTTTATGCACGTGAGATACATTTGAAGACCCCAGTGAATGCTTGAAATCGCAGGGATCACCGAACCCTATGCACTGCCTTGTTACAGCAGTTAGTCTCATCATCAGGACCGCTACATGGTGACCAGGAAGGGGGTGATGTATCCAGTGTGAATGCACTGGGGACAATACCGATCCAGGGCAGGGTGAAGCAGAAAAACACAAACTTTCTTCACACCTCTCAGAATAGTGTGTGGTTGAAATGTATGAATTATTTATTTGTGGAATTTTCCACTTGAAATATGTCGACTGCAGTTTCCTGCAGGTAACTAAAACTTCAGGAAAAACTCATGGATCAAGGGATGAAGGTAAGGCTAACTGTACAATGAATGCAGTGTTTGCTTCTCCCTCAATCTGCCTACTAAAATTTGGTGTGAATTTTTCTTCTTTTCGTTGTGCCTGAGAAGGATCTAGGAGCAGAGGACAATAAATTTTTGGTGAGTGAAAGAAAAAAGAAAGGAATGAATTTGAAGCAATTCTCTGTTCAAAATGCAAATCTTTAAAACACTTCTGATTTTAATATCAAGAAATGAAAGTAGGAGTACGATCATGACAGTTTGGCATAAGCCAATTAACATGGAGAAATGTGAAGTACTTTAAAATCTTGCTTCTGCATCACCATTCTCTGAACTGTACAGGAATTAGCTCATCCAGCCTTCCCAGAAGAGCAGTGCTCTCACTGTTCCCGTTGTATGAGTGAAGACTCTGAGGTCCAGAGTCAGGAGTTATCAGCTTTCCTGACCCTCTAGCAAGGTAGAGCTGAAGGTAGGGTCAGAACCAGGTAGATCCACCTTCCTAAGCATCACCAATTCTGCCTGTATCCACCTGACCTTAAACCCAGACACTGTAACTTCAAGGCAATGTGCCATCTTCCACTTAAACTGGAAAGATACTTTATACTAAAATAATAATAGATTTGCATATAGGAAAATATGAATGAGGGAATGGGCAGGGAGAAACACTAAAAAAAAAATGTTAAGTGAACACTAACCACAATAGGAAAGCAGGTTTTTTTTTTTCTATTTTATTAGTTAATCTTTATAATGCATGAGAGTTATATACATTTGGGGGAATTATCATCTGTGTATGACATAATGTGTTGAATATGCAAAAGAAAGAAAGTAGCCATACATATAAAATACTTGACTTGGTCAGTGTAAGAGAGACTCACAAATATAATTCCAATATGACAATTTTGAAAATAAATGATACAGCACTCTTGTTCAGTTGCACTGGAAGTGCTTCAGGTGTGAGTTATGTCCTCCTCTGTCTTCTCTGGCAGCACATCTTCTGTCTTAGGGTCCATCTAGCCATAGCTTCCGTGGAGAGAGGAACATCTATAGACAAATCGGCTCCGCATCTTTCTGGAGTGAAAGCAACATAAGGTGACCATCTCTATGTCGTCCCCAGAATGACAGAGATGAGAGTCTCTTAAAATTCAAGCAGTTGTTATGATGATGAGTGGTATCATTAGAATCATAACTTAATGATGAAACTGACTGGGAGCCTTGTAGGGAGTGTTTTCAAGTGTTAATTCACAGCTACTCCCTTGCCCACTTGCCTAGAGTAGCAACCAGTTAATTTCCCAGCCCTGTGAGGTGGCTTATATATATCCCACTTGTGACTTAAAAAAATCTAAATGTCCCTGTTTGTTCCAGAGATCTCATCTATAGAATGGGAAAAGATCTAGATTTTCCACAGAATTATCTGTGCTCTTGATGTTTGGTTTTCTCAAGTATGTGTCTGTCTCTATCTTCATCTCTCTATATATCTGTCTATATCTCTGTCTCTGTCTCTTTCTGTCTCCCTTCTGCCCTCCCACCCTCCTCCCCTCTTGATCTCATAGCAGTAAGAATACACTGGATTTCCCTTTGAAATATATTCTGTCTGCTTTGCTCATCTCCCCCTCCTGTGCCACATCTGTCCCAGCCATGGGAACCCCTAACCCCTCTCTTCTCTTTCAGCGGCTTGGCCTCTGTGCACAAAGGCTTGGTTAGAGTGTTGTTTCTTTTTCCTTTTGAAAACACAGCTTTGAAACACATCCTTTCTTGATGCAGAACATTGCTTGTGGAATTATTATATGTGTAATCAGCAAGGATACACACACACCCAGCCATTTCCTGACACACACGCTGCCAAAGGAGCTCACAATCGCTCCTTTTATTTGGCATCCACTTGTCCATTTGGAGAGTCTTACCACTGTTCAGAGGCACTTTCATCCATCAAGTGCTTTCCATTTGAAAATAATGTACAAATGGCCTCTCTTCCTGTTTTAGCCTCTTTGCAAAGTGGATTCCAAGTTGAAAGCAGCCATACTCTCAGTCAGAGTCACTCAAACAGCAGCATGCACTTCTGACTCCATGGCATCAAACCAGAAGCTTGCTACATAGTGAAAGTTTGTCTCTCTTTCCCTGTTCAGCATCATCTAGAACTCATTTTATCAGCAACAGAACCCTATTTGGATGAACAAAGTTCTGTGTCAATGTTCGTTTAGAGTGTGAGCATAAGGACACTCAGCCTCATGTGCCTGTGAGTAAGAGCTGGAGCCATCACAAATGTGTCATGAATCTTCATGGATTGAATCAAGACTGTTTGCCACATCTCTCACCTTACAGCTTCAATTTCTCATAATATTTCTCATCAGTAGTTGATTAGTCATGGGGGGCCATCAATGTATAAAGATTCGTATGAGCCTGTGCATTACTAGGTCCTTTGAAAATGGAAAAAAAAAAAAAAAAAACTAGTGTGTGTACATAAGTAATTTAAGAAGCAATGCAAGACCTCTGGCTTCCTCCTAAAACAAATTCTTGATTCATAAAAATGCGTATTAACCAGTTTACTTTCTAGTAGTGAACATGTCTAAAGTAGAGATATCTGAAACACAAACAACTGAGCAGAAACAGCCCATTCTTTTCTCCTTCACCTGCCCTGTGCATTTCATTAGGCACTGTCCTGGTGACAAACCTGTGTGTCCACCTGGGGCTGTAATTCAGTACTGACTTCGCAGCCTATAGAACATCTCCCTTGTATGGTATTGGTTACAGTGGAATCAGAGAATGATTCTAATCAGACAAAATAAAGATTTCCATTTGTGAGCTCAACTATTGGATCTGTCATCTTTCATCAGTACAATAATTAGGGGAAATCAAATACTTTGTTTTGTTTTAACCACCCAGCAAAGGAAGAGAGCAAACTGTGGGAATGAGCACGTCTGACTCAGTGCCGCGGCCCCTCCCCCTGGAGTGTGTAAGTGAGCACGGCCGGCAAATTACTTTTCCATATTATTTGGCAAGAACTTTCCCACTGAGTGAGGAGAGAGGGAATCATTTGATAAGGCTTAGGAAAATAGCATCTGTTTTTCTTAGCATTTCAGGATGAATTTATCAGGCATCCTGTAATTTACACTTTCTGTCTAATACCCTCCATGTGCATAAAGCTAAAGCCGTTGGGTGTTAGTAAGAATTTATGCATTGCCCATGCTGTCAGAAGGCACCATGTTTTCAGTCTAGGATAAAAATCATCTGAAATGTTCATTTGTTTCCTCTGTGGAAAAAGTGGCACTCGATGTCCATGTGAGGGTTTCCTTGCTTCTCCAACTTGGAACTAAACATTGGTATTTAGATACTTCCAAGCATCTAACTTTTTACTAGTTCAGTTTGGCCACCATGCAAATGGCGCTCACTCGATGCCAAGTAAAACACAGGGGTGAGGAATATATAATTATCTTGGAGGCTTCCTTCTGGACAAAATAAATCCACATATCAAAGATAAAGAACAAACATAGATAAGCACAGATAATACACTCAACTGCTGACAAATTTTTGTGTGTTTCTTTGTTTGTTTGCAATACCAGGGGATTGAACTTGGGCTCTTGTGCTTCCAGGGTAGGCGCTAAATCATCCCTGACCCAAGGGCAAATTGTTTTAAGTATGAGATACAGAGATACATAGGTTTGTCTGATCCTCCACTCTCTGAAATAGATTCTACTACTGAGCTCACTTTACAAGTGAAGAAACAGAGGCAAGTCCCAAGATTCATGTGACTGTGATCAGAACCACCTTGGAATGATACAGGATAGTGACAAGCATGCAAACATGTAACCACGATGTGACAGGAGCAGAGAAGAGACCCAACTGTCCACAGCAGGTCGGGGAAGGTAGGACTCCAAACAAGGGACCACAAGCTCTGGGCTTTTCAAGGAGGTGACATGGTGAATGGAGTTTAAGGGATGAACTATAGGTTACCGGCTGAAGGAGAAGATGAGAGGACCTGTCAAGGAGAGTTCAGCTCAGCAAAGGCCTTGAATTGAGAAGAGGCCTTTGGGCAGATGGCAAGGGCAGTGAGAAGTGGCAGGGAAACCCGGTCCTGGGGGCCTGGGCCTGAGTGATGACAGTGATGCTGAGTCCTGGCTAGTGAACACGGTGCTAGAGATGGTTACAGTGCCAGAAGTGGGGGGAGACTTCAAGGAGGAGCCCCTCACTCTGCCCTTCCACAACCGAGTCCCAGGCCCCCTTCTTGCCTGAGCAATGAGTGGATGTGCTTTGCCTTGGAGGAGCTGGCAGTCTACAGACATCTAAGGGAAGGAAGAGGGTAGGATGAGACAGAAGAGCTTTGATCTGTGACCAGTAATGGGGGTTTTTCTTGTGGCGATGATGTCAGAAAGGCCGGTAAAGCAGCTCTGTGGAGCTTAATTTGCTAGTGTGCAACCGTAAAGAGCACATTTATAACACTGGCTATCTTCTAGAAGAACATTCAGATAGCTGCTCTTTACGAGTTCCTTAATGAACAGTAACAGCTGTGACAGACTGTTTTCATCAACATTCACGAACGTTCTCTTTGCCAAACTATTGAATCAAAATATCCAGTAGAATAAAGCAGGAGTTTCTTGACTCCAATTGCTTTTCTGCCTCTAGAGAGAAATGGCGCTGCTACCTGAATATGCAGGAAAAATAAGAAGAAAAGGAGCTGTGATATCAATAAATAACCACCTGTTAGTCCAGCCAACACACACCGACAGTGGGCCTTGGCACAGTGGGCTAGGTTCATCTGGAGACGCAACACTAGCAAGTATTTTCACTGAAAAGTTGTACACATCCTATATCATTAATATGGCAGCATAGTGGTGAAAGCAATCCGGCTCCATCATTTTTAAAATATAAGTCCTGTTAATCATCTTACATTTCAATAAGGGTTGGAGTCTGCCTCGTCACTTTTATCCTGCCTGCCCTGGGAAAATGCCTGCATGTTAACATACCCTTATACCTTAGTGGCAAGGACAAAGGGAAGAAGTTTTAGGCAGTCGGGTTTCTAGATCTGACTCAATTTCAGATCACTTCCCTGGAAAAGAAGACATTAAACCAGGTGGTTTTTACATCTTGTATTTGAATTTTAATCTTAAGAATACAAGACTCCGTATTTGTCTGCGTGTTCTACTACCTACTACAGATTTATGCGTTCAGCTTGGAGCTAAATCATTTTGACTAAAACCAGCAACAAATAATGCTGACCACTATCACCACAATTTCTTATTCAAATCATTTACCTGGATTTTTAAACGTAGGGGTCAAGTCCTATTTACAATAAACATTGTTACGGTCATTCCCATCTCTTAAGTATACTAGTTAAACTATTCAACCGTAATAGTCCCAGACCAAATTAAAAAGTAATACACACACACACACACACACACACACACACACACACACACTCACACACACACAGAAGCACTATTCCTGAAATTATTCCCGTTGACTTTTTGATGAATGTTTTATTGAATTGTTTACAATGAAGAAAGGGTACCATTCCCCTGTTGTAATGATAAGACCAGTGTGTTTCCTAATGTTAGAAGTCTATTGTTATCATTTCCTGTGCAATTTGGTTGACCTCATCCAAATTAAAGAAAATTCTTAACTACAAAGCTATCCCTGGTAAATTTGACAGAGAAAACAGAAAGATTTCAAAGACCTCGGTTTGTTTTCCTCATTATTTAATTCTGCATATTTCAAAGCTATGTCAGTAAAAATATGTGATATTTATTCATTTTTATTTGAAATGAATGAAGACTTTAATTCTTAAAAAATAGGCCACAGATAGGTACATATCGCATCTTTTCTCTGGTATGAGAAAATAAAGATGTAAATGAGTCCTAGAATTGTATGTTATATATTGTGAAATAGAAAATGCTCAATGTAAAATAGGGTGAAGGGAGAAATTAGATTGTAACAAAAAAGTAAGGAAACAAATTTTATGTATATGGGGGGGCGGTAGGGTGGGTAGGGCTATGGGAAAAAAAATGAGAATTAAATTGTGTCTTATACTGGTACAAATCCCCATTATGGAGTGCAATCATGATGCATATATGTAATGTACCAATAAAGATTTAAAATTTAATAAAATAAATAAATATACTTCTATAAAAAATCTGTAAAATATTAAAAGAAATTAACTTGCATAAAAGTTTACCCCTTAAAGAATGCCCCAGACTGGGGACTTAGCTCTGATTCTGGTGCCTGTTTTGAAAGCATAAGGGCCTGGGTGCAGTGCCCAGTAACCACATATAACAATGTCGGGTGTGGAGATTCATGCCCACCAACAATCAGTACCACATACCACAGTGCAGGGCATGGTGGCTCATGCCTGTAATCCCAGCACTCAGGAGGCAGAGGCAGGAGGATTGCTATGAGTTTGAAGCTCACCTGGACTACATAGAAAGCTCAGGGCCAGCCTGAACTACAAGTGAGACTCTGTCTCAAAAAAAAAAAAAAAAAAAAAAAAAAGAAAGAAAAGAAAAAGACTACCCAATTTGACACCAAGGGGGCCACACCCTTCTGCACTTTTCCTATTTATGTGGTGTATTTATAATACAAAAGCTGTCTTACTTCACTGTGCAGCACTTTCCTGAACTATAGACAAGTTGAGACACAAAGAACATATGTACACTTGTCCCCTGATGGGCCCCCTATAAAGCTCTAAACTATATTCTATCCATTTCTTCAGCAAGTTAGGTAGTTTGTTTCGTGTTTCTTCTAAAAACTGTAATGATTCTAAGAAAACTAATATCATTAAAGAAAGGAATATCACAAATTTTCTCATTAAAATTTCTGTGACTTGCAGAACTAAATAAAAATTTTTTCAGGAAATGTTTATATCTTTAAGAAGCATATTTAATATGTACATATTTGATAAGTAGTAGATAATAGAAGGAAGGAAACTGATATTTACAAAACATTTATAATATGTCATGCTTTGTCATAAATGTGATTTTTAAATAAACTCAGAAATCATAGAGAGTTCGTTGTTATTCATTGTCCAACTAAGAAACTAAGATTGCGTGTTTCAATAGTTTGCTCACAGTCACGCTGCTAAAAAACTGAAAAGATACTTTTGAACCTGATGTTTCTCTGGTTGCAAAGCCTGTGGTTGTTACTGCTCAATGGCTTTGTCCCCCTTGGCCATCCAAATTATGTTTATTTATGGTTAAAAGATTTAGAGAACAAAGCAGTATATGACATAGAAAGTTAATGGCATCTCATCCCTCCCCCAGAATAACAACTATAACTTGTCCTAGATATATTACTTTGGTCTTTAATATATTCTATGCCTGTTTTAATCATGTTTCTGTCACTGGGACACAACACCTGACACCCACAAACATAAGGAGAGAGGGGTTTCGTCTGGTTCACAGTTTTGGGCCATGATCTGCTGACCTCAAGACCAAGAGTGTGGTGGAGGAAAGCTCTACAGGCCAGGCAGCCAAAAGCAGAGAGAAGAAGGGCTGAGAGAAAAACTGGGGTACAGCCTCCGAGTCACACCCCAGTGGCCCACTTCCAGTCGGGCCCCACCTTCCCACAGCAAGTGGGCCATAGCAGTCCCATGACTCAGTTGCCTTCCGGAAGTCCTACCTCTGAACACAGGAAGACTCTGCAGGATGTGCTAGATGTGAAGTGTAACAGTGATGATGCTAAGATCCATGTGTATGTCCTGTTGCTTCTACTGACTTTCTCCCCCTCTCCTCTCCCTCCCTCCTTCCTGCTTCCCTCATTTCTTTCTTGCATTTTTAATGGAGCCATGATACATACACTCTTTTGCAATTTAAACTATTTTTCTCTGCTTGGTAATTTGCTTCCATTATTGAGTTTCTTCCTAACAGGTATTGTGACCTGATTCATCATAATCAACTAGTTCCTAAGAAATCCATATTGAAATCATTGTAAGCAATGTTTTAATGCAGGTTCTAGTGTATTTATGCATGTTTACAAACATTTTGGTAAGATAGATTACCGAAACAAAACATTTTGAGACTAAAAATACAGGAACACATGAAGTTATAAATGATTTTATTATTTCACTTTCCAAAATGTTTTACAGTCCTACAGTACTATGGCACTGTAGAAAAGCAGTTATTATCAAGAAACCCCTTTGATTTTACCTGTTAGAACACTGTGAGTAAGAGCTCTAAGAGTTTATTTAGCTCAATCGTGTATTAAGTATGTAAAAAATAGCAATAAGTATTATTGTAGGTAGACAACACTTCAGAGGGCTGTGCACCATTCCAAAGAATTTTAATTCTCACAATTCTGTGATTTAGGTGTGATTACTAGTCATAGTTTGCAGATCGGGAAATCGAGACACAGAGAGACCAAGTGACTTTCCTCAGTCAGTGACAGACTAATGACACTTAGAAATGTACAACATGGCCCCTAATCCACACACTTCAGCCACACTCTGTATTTCTATTTTGTAATTATTTCCCATGAAGTAAGTTGCTTCTAAGGGCTGTTGCTTCTAAGGGGTCTAGCAAAGTCCCGGAGAATGATATGAGCTTATGAAGTCTGTGTGTATCAGCAGATGTGGAGAAAGAGCTCGCTAGAGATATAAAATAACCCGAGGCATCCATTATTCTGATGTGCTTATGTAAATATGCAGGGGGTGTGTAGGAGTGTGTGTGTGTGTGTGTGTGTGTGTGTGTGTGTGTGTGTGTGTGTCTGTGTGTGTGTGTGTGTTGAAACTGGAAGACTGTAGAACTTGAGCACGTGGGGGAACTCTGCCATGTCAGCATGCTGCTTTGCGTGACGAAAGCTTAGTCTCCTATACATTATCCATCATGAATTTTACTTGTTTTGGCCATGGGCCCAAAGAAGTCGGTTTCTTGTTTCCTTTGCAGATAGGATCAGTCATGGGACAGTTCTGCCCAGTGAAGTGTAGTTGGAATTTGCTGGGAAGTGAGACCATTGACCACAGCCCACTGAGCTATGCAAGCTACTGGAGCTATATATCCAGCAGGCAAAGGAACCTTTGGATTAAGTATGGGACTATGATGCAAACTGGGCTGAACAAATCTTAATATAGGTCACTGAAAAATGAAATACCAATCTCAGGTGTTTGTCATGATTCAGTAAAAAAGAACACACTTCACAGCACTTCCTGGGAAAAGCTTTTCCAAGTTTATACTTCCATGAGCTGAAGTTCTCCTCAAATAGCTTACACAGCTCAACATTTTGTGGAGGAACCCACAGTGTATGGGGAGCTCATTCCTTCAAAACTTTCTTCGGTTTTCTTGACCCATGAGAATTTGGACAGGTGTGTCTACTGGAGAAAGTATGCCTGCTCTCTGACGTTCAGCAGAAAGATCTTCAGAACCTCACATCTCTCTGCAATATTGGTATTCATTGAAAAGGCCACAATGTCTCCAAGATGTTTTTTGTCTCACTGGGAAACTTCCCTCAGAATTTCAGTGGCCAGTCCTACTGCTTTGCTCCATTGGGACCATTCTCTCTGATGCTCTCTGGGATGCGCCCTCTGTGCCCTGGGATGTTTCCAGTCCTGATTCTCTGCACACTTCTCCCTGGGGAGACCCTCCAGCCTTCCCTTGCCTCTCTATCCACTGAACCTGATGAGAGTGGGGGTATTTGCCCTGCTCTACCTTCCTTCTAAAACTTCTGTCCTATAACAGTCTCCTCTGTTATGGGGATGTTCCTTCCTCCCCTTTTCCTTTCCTCTCCTCTCTCCTCAACTGGCTGGATGACCGCAAATGGAAGAACAATTAATGAGATGAGTTTGCTTTTTTCCCGCCCAACTATCATTCCACAATGCGTTGGAAACTTGCAGTAATGTTTTTATTCCAATGTTCAGCCCTTCTCTGAAGTGAATATAAAGAACAGACTACTCCACATGCTATTTCAATAGACTTGGAACTGTGGTGGTGGAGAGGGGAGGAGAGAAGAGATCTTGACTTGATGGCCATGAAGTCACCCTTTTTATTAAGCAATTTTTAATGTAGGAAAACATTTGATGAGGTACAAGAAGAAAACAAAGCTTATGTATATAGAGGGCGATAGCTTTGGAGGGCAGGGGAATGGGGAAAATGAGAATTAAGTCAGGTCATGTACAGGTACAAATTATCAATGTTGATTGTGATCATAATGTATTTATAAAATATATCAATAAAAGGCTGGGAATTCAGCTCAGTGGTTCCAGTGCCTGCCTTGCAAGCACAAGGGCCCGGGTTCTATCCCCAGTAAGCACATACAACAACACCGGATGTGGAGACTCACACCCACCAGCAATCAGTTCCACATACTGCAGTGCCAGGTGTGGTGGTTCACACCTGTAATCCCAGCACTCAGGAAGCAGAGGTAGGAGGATTGCTGTGAGTTCCAGGCTTCTCTGGGCTACGTAGTGAGCTAAGGGCCAGCTTGAACTATAAAAGTGAGACCCTGTCTCAAAATAAAATTAAATTAAGTTTAAAAATTAAAAAAATAAAATAAAAAATATACCAATAGAATCAATTTTTAAAAAGAAAGTCTATGAACTCAAGCACTTTTAACAACAGAGTTTTAAAACCACTTCCTAGATGTGAGCAACGACTGAAAGTTATCAGGAAAGAAATAAGCTGGTCAGAAGAGCAAATATTGTCCTGTAGACTCACAAAGTGAGAAACCAACACAATTGGACTGGCATCAAAAACATATTTGATGACAGCTTAATTATGCAGAAATGGGTGATTTTCTTTCTCCTTTGACAAAATTCTGAATATTACAACTACTATCAGAAATATATAAAGATTATTTGCAAGGGAGAGTTTTAGTGCAAGCATAATGCTTCTGAGTTATGTGTGTATAGGTGCACAGGTGTCATTATTTAATGCATATGTTCAAAATATTTCTGGTTCAAGGACTAGCAGTCATAAACTGAGGAAATACGAACAGACTAGCTACATGATTGTTCCAAACTGGTGCACACACTGAAAACAATGTAGTATTCTTCA
Organism: Petromus typicus; assembly: GCA_004026965.1. Taxonomy (NCBI): domain Eukaryota; kingdom Metazoa; phylum Chordata; class Mammalia; order Rodentia; family Petromuridae; genus Petromus; species Petromus typicus. Next base: position 35,252 of record PVIR01012269.1, read on the forward strand.
GTATGGCAGTTTGGATTTCTCTCCAAATTCATACCTTGGTATTTCAGTCTTAATGCATTTCTTTTTTCATATTAATATTCTACAACACTCTAAGAGAACAACAGCACATTCCATCCTCAGCATTTAGAAAATGAAAAGGTGCAGGGACATGGATTCATTATACATATATATATTCATCAAATAAATAAATAAATAAATGTATGTATATATATGTATATATATATATATATAATTTAAGATGTGTCAGACATTCAATCTCTTCATCATATGATAAATAACCATAAATGACACATCACCCTTGATAGCTAAGATATGGCATTATTCTCTGATAAATCATTCAGCTAATATTTCACTCAGGAAGGAGATTCTTCTAGGTATCATTGGATTAAAGAGAGATTTTCAAAGGAAAGGTAATGTTTTCCAAAATAAGGCTGTTTTTGGTGGTTAGCGCCAAAGGGATATGAGACATATAGGATTCTTCAACCATATTAAACACTGTGTTTGTACAGACAGGCAAAAAATGCCACTATGTGCACATAAATTTTCTCTTCCAAAAGACGTTTCAATGGGAGTTGTCTAATGTCCACATTTGTGCTGCTATACCTTCAGTAACTTCGAACTATGAGTCCACCAGGACAAAACTATCTCTGCCAGATGTTAATTTTTTGTTCATTTTCCTTGTTTTCTTTTGTGAAAGGGCCAAATTATCTCAATACTTTAGCTTGATTTATTTGTCTCTCTTGTTTAATTAAAATCAAAATAGAAATGCCTTTCTGATTTCATTATTTTTTATGTTTAAATTAAGGAGTTATTCTCCATTATTATACTTAAAGGTATATAATAGACTACCAAAAACATAGTACATAAAATTTCATTAATAGAATGTGTTAGTATACAATACGGTCTTGAAACATATTCACTGTTATCATTTGCTAAATTTTTCCCTATATAATGTCCATTTTAATATACTGGAATTTTTAAAAAGCATATTTTTGGTCCTTTTTCGCTTCTTCCTACTATTATTTGAAGTTAGGTTTTCAAAACTCGTTGTTGCAACCAAGATTTATACAGGGACCAACCATCCCTGGTCCCGTGTTGAGCAGGTGATGCAGTGACCCTAGCGGCTGGTGGAGTCTGAGATGTATTTAAAAGTCCCAAGTGTTTCCACCACAACTGCAGCTTAAGAGCAGAGGAGCTGAGAATTCTGAGTCCATATTGTATGTGAAGCTTTTTATCCACCTTTCCCCCCATTCTCCCAGTGTGATGAGCATCATTACTGCATTTCAGAGATCCTCAACTCCAAGTAACCTTGGAGACTGTTAGGTGCCATAACTGCAGCTATAAAACTGGTAAACCACTAGATAGAGGCCACATATGTTTTTCAATTATCCCATTCAAGCTGTTAGCAAGTCCTGAGCCTGAGAAATTCTACTGCATTTTAAAAGCCAGGAGTCTGAGGTTCCAAAAGTTAGAATACATTGACCAAAATTCACACATTATGAATAGCATAGTTAGACACAAACTCAGTTTTGAGTAAGTTTCCTCTCTTTGGCAGTAAAACTCATTTTTTCTTGAGTAGTAAAATAAAATTTTAAAATGAATATGAGGAGAATGTATCTTACAGAGATTGTCAGGATCTCTTTTGGAGACATATCCAGAAGGAGGAAATTTTTTTAAATGTTTCTAGGAAATCAGAGTTCAAGTAGGGGGACTTGGAAAAGTAGAGCAAAACAGAATTCCTTTTATTTTATTAATTTATTAATCAAAAAACTTCATTCTTAATGCTATCCTATAATGCTAATTATCCTAACAACCTAAAGTTACTGAAATTTATTATGTGTGGAAAACTCTGGTCAAAATCAAATCTGACAACTTATTTTGACATTATTTCCAAAAGCCTCATTTTTATTTGTGTTTATTAAGAACCATCCTCTAGTCCTATTTGCTTCACGTTCTTCTTAATGCCCCTTGTCACGGATGTCCCGGTTAGGAATAAGGAATTTTGATCCAAGCCATTAAAAATATGTTCAGAGATCATAGCTGTGAAAATGATATTTAACTCTTCAACATGTTAGGCTTATTTTATTTTCTGATAAACTTAGATAAATGCAAATTCTTTAAGCCTATCTTGAAAACTGTTTGCCCAGTTGTGTTATCTTTTCACATTTGTATGTCCATGGGCTAGTTTCTTCTATCTCGCTTATCACCTTGTTTTCCATTTGTACCTCTGCTATTAAGCAGCCTGAGTCTTTAGTCAATTTAATACTTAGATATCCTATTGTTTTTATTGTTGGATCCCATTGAAAAATTTCTTGGACCAGAGGCCCAAATGACATAGATCTTAGAGCTTAGTGGTGTCTTACTGATTTCCTAAGGCCAGTCTTCCAACTGGATAGTGATGGGAAGGTCAAAGAAGTTGAGTGTCTCAGCCATAGTCAAACAGCCAACTAATGGTCCTACTGACACTACAGTTCTTATCATTGGCTGATTTTCATTTACAGTCTTCTCTGCATTACCCTCCTTACAAAATCCTCTTCCAGTAAAAGAGCTTATTGATCTATTTCAAGATATTTCCTAAGTTCAAATAACTTCTGCTTTGTACAGTGTATTGTACACTCCAGAGTATTACATTCTGCACACTGTATATGGTACCAAGGAAGCTAGGCAGGCTCAGTGCTGCTGAGCTAAATCTTCAGCTCTGAATATGTATACAACAGTACATTGTGTGTGCATGGATGCATATGTATGTGTGTGTTTGTGTGTGTGATGCATATCCTTTCCCAAGATAACACTGAGTTACTGAGGCCAGGTGTAACAGCAGCAGTACAGATACCTAGAGATTACTCAACGTGCAAGCTTCACATGGCACTGCCTCACAGCCTTCTTATAAACCTGGCAGAGACTCAGGCTTCTGAGGACAGCTGCCTCAAGACTCCAGGTGCAAGAATACCATCAGAGTAACTTACACATGGATTATCCCCATATCAATTGCCTTCTAAAAGAGCAACAACAACTAAAGTAGTAAACAGAAATCACATTCTTGAGATCTGATGAACTCCTAGGTCCCTTCCTCTACCAATACAGAGACACCTTTGTATACAACCACTCAGGGCACCGGGGCACAGAGAAATGACAGTTATGAGGACACCCTAACAAAGGATATTTATGGAACTGAGTCAGTGGAAAATACACAGCATTTGATGATTCTGAAAGCCACTGAACATGGAAGATTTGTTAGAAATAAACTTCATTCCCCACACCTCCAACTCCTGGCCTTAGAACCAACCAGAGATAGAAACATCTTTTTCTAAAATGTAGCAGCAGGATGATGAACAGAAGAAAAAGAGCTGGTACTATGGTCCTATTAATTTTCTAGCTCCACTGATAATCTCAAGGAGTGGATTGTTCATTATAGAAAGTCAACTGACTTCTGTAGTGAGAAAGAAATGTTATTGGAATCCACATTCTGGAGCTGTGGCACCTGCCCACTTTGGAGGAGCCATTACATCCCACTCTGTTTGAATAAATATCCAGTTTTATTCACCTTCTGCAAAGACTAATTGATAATACACAATCAGATTTCATTGAATTATTTCTTGAAAACACTGATGGATCACCTATGGTGTGGGAATAGTTATTGGCATAAGACAATATGCAAAATTAAATTTATGGATAGACTTGCCAATGACCATCTTTGAAAATGGAAGAAAATAGAGGGTTAATCTTAGCTGCACATTTATACAAATACAACATTTTATGCATGTTGTTCCACTGAGTCCTCACAAGACTCCCATGAAATAGTTATTATTCTCCATAATTTCAGGTTAAAAAATGAAATCAGAAACAGTATGCCTAAGCCTCGTAGCCAGGGAGTGGGGACCCAAGGGGAGCTGTTGTTTGCCTCTCTCTAATCCAGTGGCCTCAATGGAGGAGGCCACCAAATGGGTCACAATGAACAGAAATGTGCCTTTGGGCATTCTGTAGTTAGGTGATGTGGCAGTAAGAAGGAAGGAAGGCAAGTACAGTGAGAAGGAAGGAAGGCAATCACTGCCTCATGGAAGGAGGGGGCCTGAGCACCATCCAGGCCAGCTGAGGTACAACTACTCCCCCATCAACCTGGAGGGAAGAAACTGTGCCTCATATCTCCACTCAAGGCCACATCTCTAGAATGAGGCCACCATAGCTCCCCCTTCCTGTCTAAGCACGCCCCTGGAGAGCTCTATCATTCTGCCCTATGTGCACTCCTGTGTGCTTGGGACTGCCGACTTGTGGATGGGCTTATGTTTGACTCTATATAGAGCCATCTAGAGTCGTTATAATCCCCATAGGTCATGCAGAGCAAAAGATCTGGATGGTGCACCAAGGAGAAATTATCTGTTCTAAATTAGAACCTACTTCATCTGCTCTCCAATGCAGGCACCAATAAATAATGAAAACCCAAGAGTGAAAAGGCAGAAAGAGAAGTTCCAGAGGACCAAAAAAAAAAAAAAAAAGAAATCCTCCTAATAATTAAAGACTTCCAATATTAATCTTTTTCCCTCACACTTTGTACTCTCTGGTCATTGTTTTCTTTTTAAGGACTCATTTTCATTGTGTAAGAAAGAGTTTTCAGGATTTCTCTCCACTATAGTGTACAGGCTCCTGTTCACAAAAACCAAGGGAGAAATTTGACAGGTCTGAGGCTCATTGGATCCCTGTGAAGTAGGTTTTCAAAATACCTCTGTCCAATAGAAAGGTGAATCTGTCCTAACTTGATACAACCTTCTTTACTGTCTTTCACGTTTCTGTGCTGCTCTTGCCATCTGTGGAGGCTCCACTATTCATCTCCCAAGGCTGCAGTAAGGTTATGGTCTGCTTTGAGTATTCCTCAAGGTCCCATGTGTTGAATTTTAATTCCCATGGTAAGGCATAAAGAGGCTGGAAATAATCTGTGGTGTTTAGAGTTCTGCCTTTTGGGAGGTGGTTAGGATTAGATCAGATCATTGGGTTGGAGATCCTGTGACTAGATTCTAGTGGTTTTCTAAGAAAAGGCAGATCCCAGAGTATACACATGCTCTTGTTCCTTATCTCTTGCTATGTGATGCTGTATCAGCTCAGGATTCTGTTAGCAGAAAGGCCATCACTAAAGGTGGTCCTGAGACCTTGAACCTCCAGAACTACCAACCAAGGTAAACCTTCTTTCCCTGCAAAATAGCCTGGCCCACTGTCATAATGATGTGATATTTCATTATCATAACAAGAAGTAAATTACTACAGGCTCTATCACTGATGTTTTTTTCTCACTAGGTACATTGCACCAAGAGGTGCTGTGAATGGTTGAAAATAGAGAACTTGCCTTCAGTTCCCTGGAAGGGAGGAATTAATCTTGCTAGAAAAAATTTAACACAAGTCTCATACATTAAGTTGGAGAAGTTTAACAGGATAAGTCAGAAAAGTAGTGTAGATTGGCTGATACTGGGATGTAGCAGAGACACACGGTTTATGTTCCAGTAGAGAAAATCAATAAAATCATCAGAATTGGTAGATGCTGATTTCTATCAAAATCAGACCTAAGAAAATATTAAAGAAACACTATATTCTCTAAAAATGTTTTATCCCGTCACAAGAAGAAAGCAAGCTCTAACTAGTCTCATATTAAAATGAAAACTGTTGCTTGGTACAAGGAAAAAGTTCTGATGTTCTCTTGCTTTTAGCTGGATAAATTCAGATGTGCTAGGAATGGTCTGAAAAAGCTGATTCTTCTGCTGGGAGCTGGCTCTGTTTTCTGCAATGTTGCCTTTAGTCACTGGAGGATTCTCTTTATATGATTGGAAAGACTACTATTTTAAATTTAAATGATCCTTAAAACTCAAAAATCTTCTAAAGAGAATAATTCTCCTATGATCCTAACCATCCATTTGAGCTCCCCAAAGGTCCCTAATGAGTAAACAGACTTGATCTGTCCAGTTTCTTTAGGGAAAGAGGAAGCTGCCCACCAAATGCTCCACTGGGTGAAGTAGAGCCCAAAAGAAAGGTTCCTAGAAGCGTGAGTGGGACCCGCGGCTCTCTACTGTCAGACTGAATGAGATCTTGGTCGCACAGCAGGAAAGCAGCTTAGAAGGCAAATCTGAGGTTACTCAAATGTAGGAAGAGAACACTTACTGGAGCATAGATAGTCTGAGAACCAAAGCAAAAAAACCCTCTGAACCCTTGAGATTTTTTCTCAAGGGTTCAGAAGCAAAGGTGCTTCTATGACCTGGACTTCACTCCTAGATGTCAATGAGCCACATCAACAACCCTGCATATGTCTATGGAGAAATCTGAGAACTGGTGGCCTCTGCCTGTCCAACATCCTCTGCTCAGCCCTTAAGGTTCTCATGCTGCCATTTGCTTTCTCTGTTCATCTCTCCCTCTTCCTCCCTCTCATCTTCTTCTCCCCCTCTGTTCCTTTGCCTTCCTCCTCCTCTACCCTTTCGCCTCCACTTTCTTTTCTTTCTCCTCTTTTTCTCATTGATCCTTTCTCTCCTTTAAAAATAGTTCTTGAAAATAATATACAATAATATTATTTGGTGAGGACACTTCCTTGCTATTGACTTTTTCTTGAAGCCATTCTTACCATAATTGTTGCCAAGATGAAATACAGATCTTTCCACTCTGAGCAAACTAAAAGTGCTTCAAAGGTCGCAGAAAACAATCCCCTGAATACTAGCTATGGGGAAAATCCCACATAAAGTAACTCCCTCCTTCCTGAAACTAGAACATGTAATTCTCTGGTTTTCCCCGAAGAACAGATCTCCTACCCATTCTTATTATCTTCACACAATGGGAAAGCTCAGCCCAGAAAGTCCACCATTGCCAAACAATTCATACAAATAAACAATTGTGTGAATTTTTCCCCTTAGGACAAAGTCTATGTGGCTAAATCTGACACTGGGGAAAATGTCACCATCCCAAAGTCGTGTCAGATGAGAGAGATGCAGATTTTTCTTCCAGTGTGAGAAGAATGGCAGTAATTTTGCACTTTATCACATGTAGGCACAACAGTGAGCCAGGAAGCTGAGTAATTGTTAAGTGAGTGAAGTTAATAAATGGTACTGAAGAAGTCAACCTCCAGTCTCATCTACAATTAGTTATGTCCCAATATCAATTTATAATACATAATGTGCCTATCAAAGAAAACCACTGAAACATTTAGGAGTTAAAATAAATTAATATGTAAATATATACATAGCCATGTACACAGACACGTGTGATCAGAAGTTTTATGATGTTACTTATAAGAAACTGACCCTGTATGTTTTTACTTTAATGTTATCTCTGACTACAGCTATTACTTACATGGAATAAGGTAGAAGCATCCAACTTTTGTCCATGATTAACCTAAGAGTGAAGGTAGAACTATTTAAGGGTAGTATGGCAGGCAATAGATTTGGAGTACATTAAGCTATAGACAAGCATGTATTTTTTTACTTATATATAAATCCTGATACGAATTCTTTCTCTATTGGGAGAGCTTGTGAATTCAAATCCAGGCACATCAGGATAAAGCTCAAACACTAACTGTGTGCACCTCATTCCCAAAGCACCCCATTGTCTCTCAGACCTACCATCACTCATACCTTTCCATTTCCTTCCCTAACCAGGTGGTGAGAATCATGGGTCTCTCATCCAGACACACTGTTCCTTGACACAGTGGCTTTTCTCAGGGTTTCCACTTTCTGGAAGACCCTGCCCTTCACTTTCTCTCTTCTACAGAGTATGCCTCAAGATTCAGTTCAACTACTTCCTACCCAAGCCTGCCTAACAGTCCAGAATCCTTAGGAAGGTGGGGTCTTAGATAACATCACATAGGACCATCACAAACAGTGTTTGATTTACTGGTTGCTCAATCTACCACAGCATGTGGACATCTGTAGTAATTCTGAAATTGTCTCTTCAAAGACTTCCTCTGTATAATGGCAAAATAATGGCCTTAAGAATCTGTGACTCTATTACATAAAAGGCAAAAAGAAATCTTCAAGCAGAATTAAGACGATGGAGCTTAACATAAGGAGGTTAACCTGGACTGACCAAGTATAACCAGTCAATCCCCCGGGGCCTCAGGGTAGAAAAGACAAGTAGAAAAGAATAATTACAGAAGAAAGAGCTGGAGAGATCTGAATCCCAAAGGGGAGGAATTAGACCCACTGTTTCTGGTTTTAAACATGGAGGAGAAGGAGGACTGCAGTCCAGAGTCAAGGAGAAGCCCATGTTAGTTACTTTTCTGCATTGCCTGGACAAAATACCCAACACTCAAAATTAAAGGGGAGAGGGTTTATCTGGCTCACAGTCTGCAGAGATTTCAGTCCATAGTCAGCTGGCTCCAAGGCAAGGTGGCACATGAGTCATGGAGGACAAACAGCTTATGGCACCCACAAGGTAGCAAAAGCAACAAGGGACTTTAACAGCATATTTCTTCCCCTTTAATCTTACCCAGTCTGTTTAGGGCACATAGCACTCACATTCTTAATCCTAGTACACTCAGACCTAGCACTGTACTATGAGTGAAGCCCAGGGTCATACTCTAGTTTTGGTCATACTCTAGTTTTGGTCACACTCTAGTTTCGGTCACCTCTGAAAATCCCCGCCTAAAACTGCATGAGTTTTTAGGGGCCATCTAGAAGCAAGCCGTAACAAGCTCCTAGCTGACAGCTCAAAAGATAATGTGCAAATATGACCTACATCTTCCAAAACAGCTGGGCAAGCAGGTAAATAGAACCTTCATGAAGAAGTGTGGCCCTGCTGACATGGACCTTAGGCAGGAGAGATCCAGGTTAAGATTCTGACCTATGCAACTAGGACACTAAGTTTGTATTATTTAAGCCTCCAAGTCTAGTAATTTGGCAGAGCAGCAATAGGAAAGTAATATGTCCTGTCAGGCATGGACCCATACTCAGCAGACCTGCGGCAGTGCCCAGGGCCAGGGTTATGGTGATGCACCATGGGGAGCTGCATCTGACTCTGCAGGAAGAGCATGTCATTCAGCACCTGTCCCTGGAGCATCTGCACAGTCTGAAATAATAATGGTAAAGAACCAGAAGATAGCTAGAGTACATGAGAATCTTTTGAAGTTTTTTTAGACTTGACTCTTCATTGCTACATTTTGTATACACATCAGGATCACATTCAACATTGAGAGTGTGTACTAGTACTACCCTCTGCATAACCCTGACCCTTGTCCTGGAATGATCTCCTTACAGATATTTGCATGATTTTAGCCTTTACCTCCTCCTCAATTTCCATTCAGTAGAACTTCCTCAGTAAGGCCTTCTGCTGTCATATTATTTACAATTACAACTCTGCCCCTTACTTTCCAGTTCTATTCCCCAGTTTAGTTTTCACCAGAGCATTTATCATTAAAGTGACTTTCATGTGTTCTCTGCTGCTGTGTAATAAATTACCCTCAAAGTGAGTGACTTGAAACAATGCACAGTTCTCCTCTCACTGTCCCATGAGTCAGGAATTCCATGGCAGGATAGGTGGGGGAGCTGTGGCCTGGTTGTCTCCTGCTGAAGAAGCGTCCACTTTCCCCCCTATATGCGCGGCTCTTGGGTATTTTCTGTTTATAGTGTGCAGTGGACCATGACCCCAGTTTTTCCCCAGCTCTTGGTTGGAGACTGAGCTCAGTTCTTTTTTTTTTTTTAATTATCTTATTGGTACATTAAATATACACATCATGATTGCACTCCATAATGGGGATTTGTACCAGTATAAGACACAACTTAATTCTCATTTTTTCCCATAGCCCCACCCACCCTACCACCCCCCCCATATATATAAAATTTGTTTCCTTACTTTTTTGTTACAATCTCAACATTGTCCCCTTTCACCTTATTTTACATTGAGCAT
>PVIR01012270.1:0-45095 GCA_004026965.1 Petromus typicus
AAAAAAAAAAAAAAAAAAAAAAAAAAAAAAAAAAAAAAAAAAAAAAAAAAAAAAAAAAAAAAAAAAAAAAAAAAAAAAAAAAAAAAAAAAAAAAAAAAAAAAAAAAAAAAAAAAAAAAAAAAAAAACCACAAAAAAACAAGTATTTCCTACTCTTAATCCCAGCACTCAGGAAGCAGAGGCAGGAGGATTTCTGTGATGAGTTTGAGGCTGAGCTCAGGGCCAGCCCGAACTACAAAGTGAAACCCTGTCTCAAAAAACCTAAAGGAAAATAAATAAATAAAATTTAAAAATAAACAATAAAAAATGAAAAGGCCTGAGGAAGTAGCTCAATGTGGAGGCTCAATCTGCAGTACCACACAAACAAAAGTCATTTGGTGCTTATGCTTGCTTTGGTGGCACATAAACTAAAAGTAAGATTGGTAGGGGGTCTGCACAAGGATAATATAGAAAATCCTGAAGGAGCCCAAATTTTAAAAGCAGCCGTTCGGTACCAGCCTCAGAGATGAGGGGCTGAGATGACAGACCATGGTGGGCACAAAACTGAGTCTCTTTCTAAAAATCAGTGGCACTGATTAAAATCAGTGTTCTTCCAAGCAGCACCTGCTTCGTTTTCTCCTGTGTGCTCTTAGAAGCCCACCATCGTTCCGGGCAGTTCTCTCTGCTGACTTCAGGAAGTGAAGCAGCCAAGCTCACTGGAGGTCGAAGGCAGGGCCTTTGCCCACTGTGATTAAGAAAAGGTTCCTCTTGTGATGTTAGCCCTGCAGCTCTGTGTCCCCTGCGTGGTCTAAACCCCTCTACTGAAGGAGCCTGACCCTTTACCATAAGCGAATGAACTAAGCCCAGCACTGCTGATAGTACCCATTATCTAGCCCTTAGTGACAGTTCCCAAAGAGTGTTTCCCTTTAAGACGTAGAACCTAAAGAATTCTGGAACTAGGTCCCAGCTGTCATTTTTCCAACTCATTTCCAAATTATGAGAATCCAGTGCGCTTTCCAAAACATAATGAGTCTCATTGTTCTGTGTGCCTCAGCCAGGTATCTCACAGATCACTACAGAGTGGGAAACGGAGGCAAAATACTTCATCTTGCTGGTGAGCTTTTTCTCCTGAGATGGGTTGTGTGCTTTTACAGTGCACTGGAATCCCAGGTCCTGCCCAAGGCAGTAGGGTGAGAAGGAGCATGAGGTGCTGCCTCACCTCACGTGGCCTTTACAGGGAGGCTCTCACTGCACAGCTTCTTGGGACCGTTGGAAATCTCCTAGCACTGAAGGAAAGCCCACTCCTGCCTGCTTAGTGGAGAACAGGTCAGGGTCTAACGTGGGACTGCTCTGCATTTCAGATTGCCACTTACGGTGCTTAATAGCTACTTGACTTTGGGCAGGTCGTTTAACCTCTCCACACCTCGGGAACTCTTTCGCTGAGTCCTCCTAGGGGTCGAAAGGAGCAATGTACGTACACACACACACACACACACACACACACACACACACACACGTACGTACGTACAGTGCCTGAGGGTTAGTAAATACTCAGTAGTTATTGCTAATCTTGATATCACACCAGCAGAAAGGGAAGAGGAGCACTCACTGACTGTTTTTAATCTTTGTGGATGGCAAGTCTCTGTCTTATCCTGGGTTCCTTTTGAGCTATGTATCATCCTGTAAGTAGGTGAGATACCGAGCCTCTTGGGTACACGAAGAGAAATGAGGCCACTGCTACTCAAAATCGGACAGCAAGTAAATGTTAACTGCAAGAAAGACCAAAAAGAGCTCTCATAATCTCTTGGGCTCTTACCATTACACTGATTAACAGTGAGCAGAAAAGATTGTGTGTGGAGGGCTGGAGGTGGAGTCCCCCATAGGCCAACCAACTTGTCATCCTGAAGAGTCCATCTTGCCAGTCTGGCAGCCATTTTGGGTGTTTTGTCTGAGAAGGATCCCAGGTGCATCTTTTAAAGGCTCCTGAGGGCAAGAAAGTTTTTGCCCTGCTGTTATTAAGTGGAATACACAATCACCTTCCTACAAATCATCTTAAGAGAGGAAGGATGTCCAAATGCCTTTGTAAGAAGTTAATGGTAAAGCCCCTCACTGGCTGGGAGTCCTGACATCTGTGGGACAACAACATCTGTAAAGCTAGGCCATATTCAGAATTCCAAGGGCCAGAGATACATTAGCTTTAAAACCTCAACCCCCGATATCCTGGGATCTACTCTCTAGGAACTTTCTGTTCAATTCCAAGTTGCGCATTGGGCCCAAGAGTTAGCTCTCGAGACATCTCTAAAGTTAAGGAAAAATCCACGGGTTATCTTCACTAGGTCCCTGTTCTTTACTGAGGGCTCCAGTTTCTCCTAAGTGATGCGTCTCTGGTAGACAAAAAGGCAGAGACTTTTTTTTTTGCAGAATTCATAGAAAAGTGGACCAGACCAGTGTTACTCTCGAGCTCCCTCTACTGGCTTTTTCATAGAAGTCCCACAGCAGTCATTCCACCCTGCCCTGTGGGCATGTGAAGCATGTGATTGTTTTAGTCTCGGTTCCTGGTAGCTAGAAGAATATTACGGTTTCCTGGGGCACCAGGAAGATGAAAGAGTAGAAGTTGGTTTCTTCTGCGCCATTTCTAATTTTATCTGATGTGTACTAAGTGCCAGCACACCACTGAGCATTTTACTTGCAGTATTTCATTTAAGCCCTCCTGACTGGTTTTGCAGTGAGGTACCCTGAAGGGCTTGAAGAAGTTCCCCGCAATGCCAGGGGCTCATCCTCGTCCTCTGCACAGAGACCTTCATTATTCTGAGGATTCTCTTGAGCGAGAATTCAGAGAAGGAAGAACCAAAGGTCAAAGTCAAGTGGGAAGGAGAACTTGCCTCAGAGGGCTGTACTGGGTCCAAGATTGCTCCACAAACTTCCTGGGTCCCAAAGCATTTCAGCCCTGCTGTAAAAACAAAAAACCTAGCTCACAAGCCAATAAATTAGATGACTAGAGCTAATCAAGGTGCATCAACTGTGAGCCTGGGCTGAAGAAGACAGGGTCACCAGCCTAGTAATGAACATGACTTCTCATTGACAAGGTGAGGGCTTCTTAGATTTGTAGAACGTATTGACATATGTATTTCAAAGATAAATTCTGAGAGACAGTTAGGATGGTGGCCACACACACTTTAGGGATTGAGAGCATGAGAGATGGAACGACTTGTTCTGGATGTTGGTTACAGGCCAACGGCAGTATCTGGGCTGGACTTGTCACTGTCTGTCTAAGTGCCGACATTCTGGTTGCGGTGATTGGAATGAAAATCTAAGTTGTGCTTTTTAGTAACAGCCAATAAAGACTATCAGGCTACCTCTTTTCTTGACAGACCCTTTCCTGAGTTGCTCTTTCCCCTGTCTGGAATTGGTTAATAACTGAGCTACATTGGCATTGAGCCATTTGGGAATTAGAAATCACCAAGACTGGTCGCTTTTGAAGGTTCTTCTCTTTCCAGTGCACATTTTAAAGTTGTCTAGATCCCTGGGACAATACTAAATATTTATTCAGCTCTTCTGTACCATATAAAGTTGTAAACCTTTTAACTTCACCAAGAAATCCCACATGGGTTCTTCCTGGGGCTTTGAGATAAGAGCAGGTAATAGATGAGTGTTCTGGCCTTGAGTGAGAGGCTGGTTTCCACTTTGACTGCCAACATGTGTCTAGATCAACAGTGAGACAACGGAGATTACTCACTGCTTTACTTCTCATTCAGGACCTCCTATTGGCCAAGATCACTCTCTTCTTCACTTTTCATTCAGGACCTCCTATTGGCCACCACTTCGCCACAGGCAGAATGATGTCATAATAGGATCAGAATAAGACCTGCTGAGAACCACACAGTTGACTGAAGCAGGCGACCTAGAGTCCTTCTGACTGACTGGTGGGGTTGTCATTGTCCTAAACAGAGTGGCTCATTAGAAATATCTGTGCATCATGTAACTGACTGACCCTCAGCTACTGGTGCGAACAGCAGTATCTGGTTTACCTGTGAATGCCACAGACTCCATTTTGCCATATATGTGACTTCTTGATGAACCGCTGGTGCAGATGAGTGAATTCGGGGTGAACTCCTATTTGGCCACCTACTGGTAAAGGCGGACCCCCCCCACACGCCCCTTTGCCCAGCTGCAGCCTTGAGCATCTGCCTCTCGTGGGCTTTCCAAAACAAGGCACCTGGAGGAGGGGAGGGCAGAGCCTGAAGCTAAACCATCACAGGGAGGTCGCGAGTGATTGAGTGTGGATTGCTGACACCATGTCCCTTTCCTCTTGCTTATTGTAGGAGCACCAGTGACCGAGAGGAGACCAGATGAGTTTTCAAGGCAGCTCTCACACATGTGAGCAGGACACATGTCATCCTTTGCCTCGCTCACGCTTTCTGCAATGTCGCTGCACACGTCCATCTTTTAACCCTTGCCATATCCCCTCCTGAGCATCGCCTGTCATCATTCACCACCCATTCAGCTCTTTCTCTTCGAGGTCCCTCCCTGGGAAGTGGCTTTGGTCTCTATTTGGCAAGTTTCCCTTTGAGTTATCTCTAGATGGCCACCATTAGTTTGCCTTTACTCCATCTCTGTCCTGTGCCAGACCCAGCCCCCTGGTCAGGTCCACTGCAGCAAATCCCACATCTTCCAACATGAAGTTAGAAGATGTTCTGGCAGAATGGTCCCACTCAGTGAAGGGACCTGAAGTATAATGGAGTGTGATGCCATTGAAACCAGGTGGAAGGCAGGAGTCCCCTCACCCCAGTCAGACACAGTGAAAGAATTTGCTTCTGACTGCTGAGACTGGCTAAGAAGGTGGGATAGGAAGGAGGAGAAAGAGAAAGAGCCTCAGATTGGATTGCCCCTGAATACAGAATGGAAGCATTTAAATTATTTCTCTCCAATTAAATTTGCATTTCATTCTACCACATTGTGATGCATCACTCTAAACATTTCCATTTGGGACCCCAGGCTTTTCTTCACAAGTCCCGAGCCCCAGGCTCCTGGATGGTGAGGTAAGTGACATCAGCGGCACTGTCTCACGCGGTGCGGTGATCTTAGAAGCCCAGTGCTACTGAGTGAACCCACGTGTCAGCCTCTAAGATTTGTCCTAGGTTGGTCCCTGTTGAACAGTGCGCCCTCCAGGAATCCCCAGCCCAGCTATAAAATTAGTTTTAGCCCCACAATGTTATCTAGACCTCTATAAATACAAAATAGACCCTGGGGATTGACCAAATTAAGATGTGGTGAGACCATAATACTCTCTCTTTTTAGAAAAAATTTTTAACCATGAAAAGTATGGCTTTCTGAAAACACACTCTACCCAGAAAGTGTGCTGCCTTTTCTTTATGCATTTAAGAGTTAGCTAGGACTGATGGAAGATGCTGGGTTTCCACGTAGGACCTTTGCTAGAATGAAGGTCCAATTCATTAATTAACAACCTTGCCAAGAAGTATGAAAAAACAAACTGGCAGGTATGTTGCCCAGTCCTCCTCCTTTGTTCCAGTGTATACTTAGCGAATGAGGAGTTACAGAAATGCATACCCACTCTTTATTCTTAACCTACCAGATACAACAACCCTACTTCTAGTCCTAAGTAGACTAGCAGCTAACTGTAACTCTGCTTTAATAATGAATAATTGTAAAGTTCTGCTCCTTCATTTCCATGAGACCCTAAGAATCTGAGTGAGCTGTCTGCGTGCTGAATTCTGATGGAATAGACAATCTTGCACTATCTATCCAAGTGCAAGATTAAACCTAAAGTCACACAAGAATCTCTAAGCATACCGCACTGTTCTCTTCTCCCTGTGCTCCGTGTTTTCTCAGCTCTGACACTTCGCTGTTTGAACTCTGCTAAAGTAAACGATGCTCCAGCTTCCCAAGCCCCCCAGCCCATCCCCTCAGGCTCTATCATGTGCTTGCTCTGGCCTCCCTGTCTTTGCTTAGATCCCTGCTCTAGGGATTCCTGGATGACTGTAGTCCTCACATCCCAAATGTGCCTTTCCCTGGCAAGGCATGGAAAGACCTATCATCTGGTTCTCTGAGGTGTCCACAGTTAGCGTGGCCTGAGAAAGGGAAGAGGGTGCTGAGAGCACTCCCTGTGACAATGAAGTGAAGATGAACGATGTAGCTACTTTCAGGTTAACAGAGTTAAGACTTTTAAGTACTTAATGGCAGTCAAAAATGGGGGGTGGGGAGTCCAGTCATTTTCCTCTAGTGTCCAAATGTCTTCAAATATGTTGGCTTCTTAGAAGTGATTCCCAAGGCTGAATACACCTCTTGATCAGGGTAAGTGATGAAATCATGTATTTAACAGGGGAAGGAAATGGCAAAATAGCTTGTATTATGCATCCCGTGGTTCTTCCCACCCTGGGTAGTAGCTCAGCCTTTAAACTTTTTGGAATCAAGAAAATGATGAGGGATGTTAGTTTCTAGGGGTGAAGGAGGGTTGGGAGGACTAGACAACTCAAGGGGCAGATTTGCTGTTCTCGTTTTTAGGAAGGCTCTCGGGATACTTCCTGACTTCTCTCTGGTACCACCCTTGCTCATTCCTGAGTGAGGGTAGAGACGGGACGGGTGTTACAGCCCAGATGGGATTCCTTTGAGTTCTGGATGAGGCTGAGCTAGCTGGGGCCTTCCTTGGAAGAGGATTGACTGATCTGTTTTCAGGGACCCATATTCCCATGCATGGGAATAGGGAAGGTGGGGTGGCATCTATTAACCGAAGATGTCCTTAGCAGCAATAAGTCAGCTTCATTATTTAGGTCATTGCTGACACCTTCAACTCCACATGAAGGAAGGTAGAACTTGGTTACCAGTAAGCAGGGATTGAAACAGACCAGACACAATGGAGGGATATGGGCATGATGTTGGAGCCACATAGCCATGAATCTGACTTTATCCTTAGTTTTATATCTTCAGACTTTAAGGTTTTTCGACAAGTCATTTGCACTTTCTAGTCTCCATCCCCTCAGCTTTGAGATGGAAACAATAATGACTAATATTGTGAGGATGATTCATTTTCCTTATAGGCCTATGGAGCAGGTGCCTGTCCCATATTTCAGTGGCACCTACCTACTTGCCAGAAGGATTAAAGAAGGTCGTTTATATTAAAATGCCCAGCATAAGATCTGGTGTCTTGTTGGTTGTCAAAACTACTGGCTTGTCTCCTCTTCTTAGTCCAAGATAGTTCTATGGTTCCCTAATGAAGACATCTTTAGACAGAGAAGAATCCCTTTTCTGGATTTCCTTCTTCATAGATTTCTCTGGATAGATTCTCTGAGAATTGGGTTTATTTCCTCTTGCAAATCCAATACTTTACCTACTGACGTTTTTCTTTGTGTTTGAAGAGGAAATCGTATACAAGGGCAGGATATCTCTTGGCTTCACCAACCCCCAAATAGAAGAGATTCAGTTCTTTTCAAGGAGTAGGTGACAAACAGCCTGCCTCCTTGGGCCCACTAGAGGGAGCATTGGGGAAAGAAGTCCTCTTCGTGCTTGCAGTGCCCAGGGAGAGAGGTTGGCACTGTAGAAGGCGGTTTTCTTCTTGGATAGATTCCACATCAGTCTATTAATTCTCCGAGTCTTTAGCTTGACTACTCAGACAGGAATTGGGCACCACAGCCCTTAACAAAGGACAGTGGGACAGCCCAGGAAGGTCACCAGCTCCAGCCTGGACATGCCCCAGAGGACCTAGCTGAGGAGCAGGGAAAATGGATCAGTAGATGTTTCTGCTGAGCTCCCAGACTGGCTTATTCCATCTAAGCAGTCCTTTCCATTAAGGTAGCAACAAGGTAGGAACAAGGCAGACAGGCGCCCTCTGCTGGGCGGGAAGAGCAGAGACCCTGAGTCCACCGAGCTGAGATTAGGTTAGAATACCGTTGGTTTCTGTTCTCACAGTGATGATGTGCATAGCCTGAGATATTTCTACCCTTTCTGACTTGAGGTTTGCCGAAAGCTGTCCAAGATCACCAATAAGCCTGCTAGGGTCTCAGCAACAGACACAATAGCGCCCGACCACTCTATATACAATATAGTGTAGAAAGCAGGCACCATTATTATCTCTACCTCTGCTCCATCTAATTTATGTAGGCCAGTAGAAACTACGTAATTCCCGTGAATGTGCCCACCTGCATGATTTTACGCGTAGACACATCTAGCAGCACATCTAAACACAGCTACTCTAAAAACATGCTCCATCTGATATTTCCATCCATCCAAGACTTCACTGAAACGCTGCCTGCCGGCATTTCCGGTCTCCCGGTGCCATCTGCTGACCCCACAGGATAAGCCATCTCCGGCACCTCCTCTCATTGATATTTCTCCCACTGCACTCCGCCCCTCTGCAGCAGCTTTCTCACATGCATACATGCATGCATTTAGAGAGCTAAAAATAAAAGCTGCTGCCGGGCTGCCAGAGGGTGTCCTCCATCCTGAGCAGACGTCCTCTGTCTCCCTTTAGCAGAGCCAGCTTCAGCCACAGACAGAAACTGAGGGGCCTGGACAGGCTTAAGATTAAACTGAGATCTCTAAGGCAAGTTATAGAGGGCCTGAAAAGAGACGTGACCCGGGCTGAGCCTCAGGATCCTTCTCCCCCAGGCCTTGTGCCCTGAATCCTGGTGATCACCTTGGCACTGAGGAAAACCACTGTCAGGGAAAGCCCTTACTTCGGGTTAGGAAAGGAGACCTCACACACTGCAGCCAGTCAGGAGCTGGCTGCTCCCTCCTTCCCGCCCCGCCTCGGGGCGGAGGTCACGCCAGGTGGATCTGGGGTGCTGTGTATTTAGGGGGAGATGATTCGTGTGCTTGTGATGCCTGATCTGCAGGAAGCCTTCCTGCCTCGGTTCCTGTACTAACTGATAAACCCCTTTGTCATGTTGAGGTGTGGCGTTTCCCCGCTGAACACTCCTGATTCACACACACACACACACACACACACACACACACACACCCCGCCCTGAGACACACGGACATATGCACAGACTTTCGTCACCTTCATGAAACAAGCGACAATTTAGCTTAAAAATAGCACTCATCCATTGAGCTCATTTTTCAGGGATGTTATTTTAAGAAAGAGAAGAAAAAAGATGCGGTGATCTTCGAGAGGGAGAAAGGATAAGCCGTCACCTCGCCTTAAGAGGCCTGATGTGTAGCTGGAGATAGCATTTGCAGTCTTTGTTGGATTTTCTCCTCCTCCGACCCCTGAAATAAAGTTGTTTAGTGGATACGCCCTGCCACCCGGGTGTCCACCGAGATGGGTCTCCTGCTGGCTGGGGAGGAGGGGGAGGCTGCCGGGCCCTCGGAGGCCCCGCTCCAGGCGGCTCCGGGAGCCCCGCCCCCAGCAGGGAGCCAAGGGCCGCGCGCGCGCGCGTGTTAATTGCAGGTCATTTGTTCCCGCTCTGGGAGGCTGTCGTCTCTGTCTGTAACTCGGATGACTGCTCTCTCCCAAGCTGTAGCCGGCTGATTCCGTGGGAGACCGAGCAGGATGCGTGGGAGCAGGAAACCGAAGAGGGAAAAGGAGGAGGGAGGGAGGAGGAGAGCGCGAGCAGAGAGCGGGAGCCTAGGATCTGTTATTTGCGTCACTCGAGGAGCCGGGGCTCTCTGCCCGACAAACACCCCGAATTAAGCGGCGCTACAGCCATTGCTGTCTCTGCTACAGCGGCCAGATGCGACAGGGCGGGGAGAGGACGCGCGGCCGAACAGCCCGGCGGCGGGGAACGGACCGGGCTGCGCTCTGCAGCCGCCGCCTCGGGGCTGGGGTGGCGCCCGCCCGGCCGCTGGGAGGCTGCGCCCGGCACAAAGCGCTGTCTCCGAGCAGAAAGCCGCCTCTCGGTGGCTCAGACCCGCCGAAGAGGAGAATCTGCGCGTGACGTCAGTAGCTGAGCACTGACGCAGGCGGCGGAGGGGACTCGGGCGGCTGCTCCGCGCCGCTCCGCTCTGCGCTGGCTTCGCGAGTCTATTTTCCCCAGCCCCTGGTCGTGAATTACTAGAACGCAAAACACACAGACACACACACACACTCACACATACACACACTCACTCACACACACATATGCAGCTTTCAAAACACACATTTCCAAAGGCGGTGTGTTGCAAACACCACGCGACTTGGCACAGCGCGAGTGGGAGACGTGGGAAGGGTACAGATGATCTCCCCTCCCTCCGGGAATCTCCACCGCGGTTAGCATCAGCTCCGGAGCTTCCCCTCCAAGCGCCTGGGGGAAGGGGCCGAGCAGCCCCGCTTCCCCACCGTAGGGAATCTGCTCAATGGAGACGTGCAGCTCTAAGAATACAAGCACTTCCACGCCTTCTGCTCTGCCTGGGGGAGGCTGCTGCAACAGGCAGAGACAGGCGGGAGGGAGGGGGGATATAAGAAATATGTGGATATTTTTCTGCTTTGAAAAACACCCTCTGCAGTCAGGCAAGTGAGTCTGGAGGTACAGGGAAAAGTGGGGAAGGGGCATTTCGTGCGCATTGGATGTTTTGGACGCAACGTTCCAGCGAAATGCCTTTGTGTGTGGAGGTTTTTTCAGCACTAGCTAAAAATAGCACCAGGGTTTGATCGTGTTCCAGAAATAGACCGAGGGCTGTACTGGGATAAAAAGCCAGCGCGGGTGGAAGAAAACCTGGACATCACCGCATCCCCCACCCCCAACTATGTCTGGAAATTAATTGTTGGATTTTTCCTTTCCTCTCTCCTCTCTGCGTCCACTTTCCGTTCCCTTCCCCTTGTTTCTTTTCCCTCTCTTAAGGAGTTCCCGTCCAGGTAAGTGATATCATGTCATGTGCATGCCGCAGACTGTAAGTATGAGCTGATGCTTACTTTGTGCATGCTCGGGGTTTTGGGTTTTTTTGGCTGCCTTGTACGCCCTTTCCACAGAGGACACGGAGACGAAGTAGGGGTGAAGGTGTAGCCGTGTTCGTATTATATATATATAAATCTAATGAATTTGAGCTGCATGCAAAGGGACAGAGAGAGGGAATTCGTGCCTCGCCGGGAATCACCCGACACATCTCTGAATCAATAGCAGCTGCAGCTCTCTCTAGCTCTGTGGGTCGGCGCTGTTGAGCTCCGTCCTCCCGCCTGCCCCTCCCCTCCCCATTTTCTCTGTGTTAAAGGGTGGCCAGACACGACTTAATGGGCCATCTCTCTGCGAAATTAATGGAGACAGTGCACTATAGATCAGAATTGCATGGGTGGGTGGGGGGAATAAAGAGGCGGAAAATCCCTATTCCATTCACAACCCTCCCGGCTTGCTCAGGTTGGGAATCCGAGGACCAAGAGCCCAGCCTGGGCCGGCCCAGGACTCGGTAGCTGTCCAGGCAGGATCGGTGCTGAAATTCCTCGGCCCTCAGCGAGTTCAGTTCCCAGCGCCAGGGGGCGGGGTTGGCGGCGGCGGCGGCGAGCCCCGCCCGGGATGCGGAAGAGGGATCCGGAGAGGAGAGAGTTAAGGATGTTCAAAGGGGATAGTCGTGACTTCGGTGAGAGCTTTGGGGAAAGGAGGGGTGAGTGGGAAGGAAAAAGGAAAAAAAAAATTTAAAGGAGAGGGAGCGAAGTGTTAGATTCGAGGATGAAGTAAGGCCCAGCGCTCCAGGAACAGCAGGCCAGCGGCTCGCCCTCTCTCCCTGCGGAGTCTGGGCACTGTCTGGGCGTCCATTCTCCGGCTCCCACACCTTCCCGCCAGTGGGTTTGAAAGATTTCTGCCTGATGATGGTGGCTCTCAAAAGAAGAGGCTATAGGTTGCTTTTTTCGGACCCTCGCCCCCTCCCACTTCGTATTCCTCCCCATCCTGCCATTCCTGGGAGATGTGAAGAGATGTGTACTATAGATTTTTTTTCCCCTATTATTCCCACTTCCTTTGCATCCTCGCCATAGGGGCCCTAGATGACTTGGTAGAATGCGTGAATTAGAAGCCAAAGCACAGGAGTCGCAGGCGCCATGCGCAGAGAGTCCGGGCTGGAGAGCATCGCCTGGGCGCCTGGAAGCCAAAGGGCTGCAAACCAGCTCCCACGAGTACTGGGGAAGGGTGTTTCCCAAGTTGACACACGCTACGGAGGGGACGTCCGCCCTCGGGGGGTCCCGGGCTCGGCCCTGAGCAGACTCTTGGCAGTCAGCTCCAGACACTTGGCTGAACCTGTAGCCAGACAGGTGAGGAGGGAGGAAGGTTATCAGAGGCGAGAGGGGGTGACTGTCACGCGCACACAAAGACATCCATACTGATTAACTCTCCGCCGAGGGAGAAGCGAAGTGCATCCTCAAACTGGCCCACGAGGGTGGGCTGCAGACAGTGGGAAAACGAAGCTCTCTTGCAGGTCTGCATCGAGCTAGTGTGCGTGTAGGGACGTTTTCTATCTAGTGTTGAAAAATAAACAAGCAGGTAAGTATCCATGAGGCGAGCCTTGAGAGAAGAGAAGGTCAGGCGAGGTACTTTCTATCCTGTCTACCTGGCAGCAGCCGCAGGCTGTAGCGACCTGACCTCAGGGCTGGGTCGAAAGCCCTAGGGGTAAAAGAGGGTGACTCAAATTATTTTGGGGTCCGAAGCGGTCCCTCTCTGAAAGGTCCCCTGGTGGAGGCTGAATACTCGTCAACTCGTAATAGTAACAGGGGGCCGTTACTGATGTTGTGGAGAATACCACAAATAACGAAGCAACCCACACTTGGTCTTGACAGCTCAGCCTCTGGCCCACCCCTCGGCCTCCCCCTCATTCAGAGGGACCTACTCTTCCCTTTCCCGAGCCTCATCCTTCCTAGTCCCCAAGTTGC
Source organism: Petromus typicus (assembly GCA_004026965.1). Taxonomy (NCBI): domain Eukaryota; kingdom Metazoa; phylum Chordata; class Mammalia; order Rodentia; family Petromuridae; genus Petromus; species Petromus typicus. Next base: position 12,765 of record PVIR01012270.1, read on the forward strand.
GTGGTCGTGTTTACAAATTCTGTCACATTTGCAAAGGAAATAGCGGGGAATGGGGGGCGCGTCCGAGTGGAGAGGGGAGTGCAATAAAGCGCCTGCAACTCGGGGAGCCCTGGTGGGGGGGGGGCTTCCAAGGGTCTAGGAGGGGCATAGGGGTGCCCAGGTCCGGATTTCCCAGTCCGCGCTCTCCCCTCCCCCTCCTGTTTGTTGGGCACGATGCCCAAGTTCACCCCCTCCCCCGAGCTGGGTCCTATTAAATAATTCAAGGGTAGCGGCGTGATTTGGGTTGGAACGAGCACGGATTCCCAAGTCGTGACTGCAAAAAGTGAGTAATGCGCGCTGGCTGCGTCATGGCTCTAGTCACAGTTCATTCCGAACTGAGGAGGAATCGTGACTTCGCCTGGAGACGTCCCCTCCACGGGAGACTGGGGGGGGGGCACCGAGCAGGGGGAACAGGGTGGGGGGAAGACCTGCCCAATGAAAGCGGCTGCCGGGGGGCACCTGAAGCCGGCCGCGCGCGGCTCGCTGTCCCCTCGCTGCCCCGCGCACCCCGCCCCGCCCGCGCGCTCGCTCTCCCAGTGCCCGACGAGTCCTCAACAAGTTGGAGGCAGCAGGAGCGCAGGGGTTAAGCTCGGGAAGGCGCAATTACCAAGATCGTGACCCTCCCACACAGTACAGTAACTTATATACTCACCTGGAAGCGGCCGCTCGCCGCCGGGCAAGCACCCGTGGGGGCGGGGCGGGCGGCCGGCCGGACGCGGCTCCCTCCAGGGCTGCGGCGCAGACGGACCGGCCCGGCGCGCTCGGGGCCCGGGAGCAGGTAAGCGGCGGGGCTGGGGCCGGCCGCCCGGCGGGCCGAGGCTCCCACGGCGGCCGAGCGCAACTTTTCTCCCCGGTCTCCGCGGGCCCCAGACAGGGCGGGCGGCGGGCGCGGAGGGCTGTGCTCGCGTCCGTCCTCGCCGAGCGCGGCAGGGGCTGCGGGGGGTGGGCCGGCCGCCGGGGAGGGCGGGGGGTGGGCGCAGGGGGTGGGCCGACGCGACTCGGAGACCGCCACTGCCACGTCTACAGTGGGGCTTTTCCTGGGCACGCTGGGCAAGGGCGTGCGCGCGCCCGCCTGCCCGTCCATCCCAGGGTGCCAAAAAGCAAAACGGCAACTTTCCCCTCCCCAACTTCTTGGAATGTTTGCAGGATCCTACTCAGCTTTAGGCTTTTCCCTCCTGCAGGACTGGGGCGGGGGACAGTCTAGGTCTTTTTGCTGTCACCCTTAGACGCTAATGGGGGGCGCGAGAAGACAGGTGGCGCTGCGCTAGAAAGAGCAGCCTTCAAAGTTTGGGTGGAAGGGACGCGGTGGAGGCCCCGAGCCGAGGGGGGAGGGGCGAGGGGAGCTGGGGGTGTGAAGATACCCCCCTTCCCCCGGAGGCTCCCTTCTCCTCGCCAGGTGGAGACTCCCTCCGGTGGAAGCTGGCCTTCCAGGTCGGCCATGTTCCTTGTTGTTTCCCCTGACATTCCGCAGAATGGGTAGAGGGGGCCCTGCAGCGAAGAAAGGTGGCCGAGGCAGGCGGGCCGCAGGACACCCGCGCTCGGGGGGCTCCCCGCGAGGGTGCGAGGGACCCGCTTCGTTCGCCCTCCTTGGGCATTCAGAACTTTGGGGTAGGGGTGAGACAGGCTCGGCTTCTAGAAATAGGGCAACTGGACTTTGAGTTTATGCTCATCTTTGCCTGTCATTTTCCGTCTGGACTTTCTGGCTTGAGTCCCGTTGGAAGAGGTCGCTCTCCAGAACCCCTCTGTCCCCATCTATAGCCCTACCCCCTCCCCCGGACTGGATGGGGAGATGCGTGGGTGGGTGTGTGTGTGGGGGGTCCTGGGCAGCCTTTTTGGAACAACAATATTTTAACGTGTTCCAGTCTAGATTTTGTTGAATAATTAGAAATGGAAATATTTTTTCTCCCTCCCCCTTCTGAAAAAAAAAAAAAAAAAAAAAAGGGAGATGTGAGCTGCCTCCTGATTGGTGGGTGACGATTTTAGTCCACACCAATGAGCTGGCAGCCTCGTCGGTATTTATTTAGTGCTCTGGGGGAGTTTTCCTCTTTACGCAGCGCCTGTAGTCACGGCTGGAGCCTCTGCTGGGGGACTAGGAGGAATAAGAGGGGCTGGGGGGGGGATCCGAACTGTACCTGTGCGGAGATCCGCGACCTTGCCGCCAGGACTGACAGGAGCCCGCTAGCACAGTGGGGCGATAGGATAGGCAGGCGGGGAGGCTCGGAGCTCGGGGCGAGCGGAGAGGGGTGGAGGCCGGGGATCCCGGTCCCCCTCCAGCTCCCTTCTCCCTTCCGCACGCCGCCCTGTCGGCTGTGCGGGGCTGAGTTGGGGGTCGCGGGTGCCCAGCGAGGGAAGGGCGCCGAGCGGGGCGCGGAGGGCGCGCGCGGGGCGGGAGCGGAGGGAACCCGCAGGGCGCCGGGTTCGGAGCCCGCCGGGGCTGGAGGCGGCGGCGGCGGCGGCGGCGGACCCAGAAGCCGGCGGACTCTGCCCTTCGCGAATCTTTTTGCGGTCTGGGCTTGCTGTATCTAACTCAATAGCCGGAAGCCCTTACCCCAAAAAGCATTCGCGGAGGGCGCTCTCGTCGAGAACGCGGCAGCCACCAGCGAGCGAGCGAGCGGTCGCCGAAGCCCGCGCCCTCCCGAAGCCGCTCGCCCGACACTTCTCCCCAGCCTCTCCCCCGCTGTCCACGGGAGAACCCGTCCTCTTCCTCCGGCCCCTTCCGCGCTGCCCGAGGCTTGGGCCACCCGCTGTCCCTGCGTGTGTGCCCCCCGCCCCCAATTTTGCAATCCACTCTTGTCTCACGGGGGGAATCGGAGCGGGTGGGGCGCGGATATACGCGGACAAGTGGGAAGAAGCTAAAATGCAATAAAAGTTTACAGAAGTTGTGTCGTCCCCCACCCCCTGCCCACATCCCGAACAGCCCCTCACACACTGCAAAGGGCGTGGGGAGGAGGACCAGGCAGGCCCAGTCGGTACCGGGACTAGGAATCAGTTTAGGACTCTCCTACGGTCATTTTTTGACCCTGATGGATCAGGCTCTGCAATAGGGGGCGGGGAGGCCTCGCCATCCCCGTCCCGGTGCGCAGCAGCCCGAGGCCAGGGCGCGGGTGCATCAGTAGCTCCGAAAAAGAGGGAAAACACCCAGGCACCGCCCGCTCCCCGGAGTCTTCCTCCCGCGTCCGCTCCCACTCTTATTTTGGGGCGCTCTGCAGCCTCGAGTCTCCCCCTCCATGTCTCCCCCTTTTCAAAACTAAGTGGCACCGAAGGGCCCAAAACAGACACACTCTGGGGAAAGCCCGCGGGGACGGAGGCTTGGGAGCTGCAGCTGTGGCCGGCACTGCAGCCGAGCGGGAGAGCAGCCCCATCCCGGCCTCTCCTGCGCCTGGTCCTGGGAGAAAGGCAGAGCCGCAGGGCTGTGGACAGTCCGCGGCCCCCCGGCCCCCCTCCGCTCTCTGCAGTCGTGACCACTTCGGTTACAAGTGGCACAAATCAGGCCTTCGACACGTTTTGTGCCCCGTGCCCTTCGCCAGCAAGAAACACTGCTAGGCGCCCTTGCCCTTAGGGACTGGGCCAGAAGGACACTCAGACACACACAAGTGCCCACGGGGACCTGGATGGACAGAGGAAGGGTCCAGGGAGGCGAAGGTCCCAGCCCCGAGGGCTGCGTAGCTTCGCCTTTTTGGGGAGGGCCTGAATTTGCCCCGCATCCCAGCCACTGTTGTGCCAACACACCGGACGCCCGCCTGAGGCAGGGGTACTGTGGGTTCCTGCACCCCGGGTTCTGTGTCCCCGAAGCAGGAAAGGGCTCCAGAGCACGAGCGTGCTGGACAGAGGCAGCCTGAGCCGCCTCGGCCCGAGAGGAGACACCGAAGGCGAAGACTGCGAGCTCCAGGGAGAGATCCGAGCCCCCTCCCCAGACAAAGGAGATTTTCCCTCCCTGGAGGCATTTTCTGAAAGAGTAAAAGGGCTGCTAAGATCTGCACTGGAGGTGGAGGGAGAGGACACGCTCTGGAGGGTTTTCTTCCTGCCGCTCACCTGGGGCCGTCTGTGGAGCGATGGCTCTGCGGAAAGGGAGGCAGACAGAGCCTCGTCAGATTAAAAATAGCTTCACCCTGTGTCCCTTCTACTCCCCTTTTGTCTTTTGCGTCTCACACACCCCCTGCTCTCCCCTTCCCTAAAGCCCTTCTGTCTCCAAAAGCCACAATTCCCCAGATTTGAGGCAGAGGTGACCGAAAACAAGTGAGCTTGTGCAGAAGGACCGCAGCGACCGCGGCGGGGCTGCTCCGGGCTCCTGGGTCCCCCTCCGCCCTCTCCCACCTGGGCCGGGTGTGGGACTGGGGCTCGGGGCCTGGGAGCGCCCGGCCAAGGCCGGCGTCGCGCGGCTCCGGAGCGAGCCCTCGTCGCCCTCGTCGCCTCGCCGGCTCCTCGCAGCCAGACAACTGTTGCTGCCTGCAGGAAGCTGCTGGTGCCGCCGAGGCCGCGGCCGGCAGCCGTGCGCCCGGGCCGGGGCGCTCCCTTAGGTCGGAGCGGGGGGCTCCGGAGAGGGTCTCTTCCGGTGGGGTCGCACGAAGGACCCCTTCCCCTTTGCCTTCTCCATACGTGAAAATCGCTGGCTTTCTGTAGTTTCTTGTGTCTCTCCCTTCCTTAGGGCAGTTATGTCGGCCAGCGGCCCACGGGAGCCGGGCACCCCCTTGCTCCCCGCTTTGCCTTTGCTGAAGGGGGGCCGAGGGCGCAAGGTGGGAGTCACAAGTCCCCTGTGACTTCTCACACTGTCTGAACACGCTCAGGTCTGGAAAAGCCACCTCACCCAATGAGCCAGGGGCCTGACGGGCACTTGCACGCACTTGTGGCTAATGTCAACCCCTGGGGGTCCTGTAGGAGAAAGGGCACCGCCGGGACCCCTCCCACCCCAGCTATTTCTCTCCAGGGCTGGAAAGTATAGAGAAAGCTGCTGGGGCAGCCTGGCGCCCAGGCCCAGGCTGGCTGAACTCCTGGGTTAAAAACCAAGACGAGGCAGCAGGAGGTGAAGGGGCAGAAGCCCCTGGGGAGGCAGGTCGCCTCCCTGTGGGGAGAGGCGGTGGCGGGCAGGCTGCAGCCCTGCGTGCCTGATTTCTTGCCCCCTCAGGCTGCTCCCCGGAGGCACCCCCCAGCAGGGCTTCTTCCTGGACCCCCAGGGCCTGGAGCCGCCCCCTCATCCTGTTGTCCTTCCCAGGTCTGCGCTCGCTTTACCCCCCTCTGCTCGGCTTGTCTCGGGAAGCAGAGGCGGGAGGGATTTAAAGGGTTTAGTCTAGGTGCACTGTTGCAGACTCAGGCCGAGGCTCTCTTCTGGGCCCGGGGAAACTCACGCAGGAGCCTTTGAGAGTGTAGTGAGCAGCTCTGCCCCAGAGGCAGCCGGCCTTGCCCCTGCCCTTGCCCCTGGCCTTGCCTTCGGTCCCCCGAAGTCCTGATTTCTTGCAAAATGTCCCACCTCCCCAGCTTCTCCTCTACTCCTTTCAAGCCAGCAGAGTAACCGTGCCCATCTTCTTGCCCTTCCAGATGGGCAGTTTGCCCACTACCCAGAGGCCCGAGGGGTGGCTGTTCTCAGAGGTCGCGAAGCCGAGAAGTCTGGACAAGTGAGCTGACGAGTCCCAGGTGAGTGCAGAGACTCAGCCTCTGGCCTCTGCCTGGGCAGCCTCCAGGGGCCTCCACACACTCCATAAGTACTTGATGACTGGACCCAAGGAAGCTGCGGGGAACATCTGGGCAAAATCCTAGAAGGCTTTGCCAATGGCAAAGAGAGCTATGCATCCCGGAAGTTAGAGGGCAGTCAAGGCAGTACCTCTTGAGGTAGGCCCACTTCTCCCTAGGTCCTGGCCCAGCAGGACTGGGGGCCCGGGGTTCTCTTGGTGAGGCTCGCTGTTCCTTCTCCACCTCCAGCCTCCAGAGGGCCCAGGGAAGTGAGTGGAAAGGTCCTGTGCTGTGCTGTTTCTCTGTGTAACTGGACTTCACCGAGGGATGAATAGGGAAAGTTCTCGGTTACTTTTCTTCTGTTGAGGGGCAATGCGTCAAACCCTAAATGCATCTACTGTTCCTGTTACCCAGCAAAGCCCCCGGTTTTGTCTCGCTCCCTTTCTAAGCTTCAGAGTCAGACTGTGGTTCTTGTGGAGATCGCAGCCCAGCGCTTGGCAGAGAATTTTGAAACTCCAGGGCTGTCTGATTTGCGAGGAAAGGAGAAACTGAACTACCTGGCGAAGCCTCGGATGTCACAGGAGCCAAACATTGGCAGCTGCCAGAAATCCTAGAGGGCAGAGCCGAAAAGCACATTTCCCTGACGACTATGCCACAGACCTATTTGCTATATTAATGAGATAGATGATTGCCATGTGGATGTTTCAACATTTTTGCACGTTGAGAGTAGAACTCAAATAATTAGTAAATGGATTGGAATCCTCCCTAATTCCCCCATGTAAAGTGAGGACCAGGCTATCAGGTTGTTCGATTGTCTGTGTCTAGTTTCTTTTAACCTCCTCCCCTTGTACATAGGGAGCTGAACTTTACCGTATGCGTCTTTGGGCAATAGGGTTCTTTTAATTCCAAGAGTTTTAAGATCTCTCCATTTCTCCCATGTACTGTTACATTAATTACACTGTAAAGAAATGTAGGAAAATAATATTGGACAGGGATACTTTCTGATCCGAAGGGTAATCTCTTTAATTATGTTTGAAAAATCCATGGATGGCTTGGTCTTCAAACTTAGATGTACTAAGCATGCTGGAAAGAATCATAGAGTATACACCTAAATACCCATCTCTGATAATCAACAGACAGGTTAGGAGGCTAAGTGATTTTTTGCTGAGATTGTACAGTGGAGACTCCAACCCACAGTGTGTGTTGTCTACCTTAGGTTCTTTGTTCAATATTTCCTGTCATCAAATAACGGAGACGACCCATAAACACAGTCCAGTATGTTATAATAGATTCCTTCCCCAAATGACTTGCATCCAGGGTGCCAGGATTCAAAGAGGAGTTTACATAAAGTGTCTTCTTCTAGTAAATAACATTCTGGGGCTCCCCCATGGCTAGAGGAGTAAGCAGGGCCGTCTCTCCCTCAAAACTCAAGGCCTCTTAGAGCCTTGGGCTGCTGAGGAAGTTGTCTGCAGCAGAACTGCTGTGTCATGGAGTCCCAATGGCTTCTCTCTAAACCTCTGCTAGCAGGAAGCAGCTCCACAAGACCTCGGCCCCTCTCCCTCCTTCCTCTCTTCCGGTGGCCTTTTGATCGGCATTCTTGTGCTGGGCCCCATTGTGAGCTGTGAGTGGGTAGGGCAGCCAGGCCCCAGCCCCATGGATCTCTCTGGATCTCCTTTATAAGCAAGAAGCTAGGCTTCTTGCTAAGCTACACCCCCTGATGTAACTCAGGGGTAGAGCCCTTGCTTGGGGTGCACTGAGGGCTCAGTCCCCAGCACCAACAAAAAAAAAGCAAAGAGGACCTCTAGAAACTTTGCCTCAAGGGCAGATCTGTGGGATCCTTGTACCTCTGGTATTCTGTGGATCAGTTGCTAAGGGACAGCTTCTCTGCATGGTCCAGTTTCAGCTTCAGATATACTTTCAGATGTACTGCCAACCCCCAGATTTCAGCTTAATGTGGCGTGAATCACATCCTAAGAACGGGTATCATAGCTCCGGGGCCACCACAGACGAGCTATTCCAGCATCTTTTCTATAGACCCTTCTGCTTGCCCACTGCCCCTCTGGGAGATGCACATACTGGCAAAGTCTTAATTAAGACATAAGATTTATTGTTCTACTTAAAAAGAAACAAGTTGAGAGGAAGAATGAGATGGACTAACAGCTACAACTAGGTTTAGAAACCAGCGAGAGTGACTTCAGCCGTGGAAAGGATTAAGAGCTTGTTCTCCCTCATTTCGACTCCTTGGGTTTGAGAAGTTGAAGAAGCCAGTCGTAGCTCCATCTGTAAGCTAAGTGCTGGGAAGCCCAGACCCTCTCGTTGATGCTTTTACTCAATCCATGTTGAGTGTTTATTCAACAAATGTTTACTGAGCCCCTTTACCATGAGCAAGGCCTCACGGTAAGCCTCAGAGTTATAAATTATTCTCCCTTTGATAATCTGAGGAATGCTGTGGGCCTTATTGCAGTGGAATGAGAGGGGAAAATAAACATTTTTAAAAACAATTTCTGGAATCCGTGACCTCCCTGGGTGCCACAAACACCTACTTATTTTTTTTTCATCTAGTCCAGGCCAACATTTCATAATATTAAGATCTAAATTTAAGGTACATGGTCAGATCTTGATTGTTAGTAATCCCCCGCCCCCCAGCAGCACTCATTGAATTTTAAATGTGGTTTTGGTCTTTTTTTTTTTTTTTTTTTTTTTTTTTTTTTTTTTTTTTGGAGATAAGCATTTAGAACTTAGTAATGTAGATGGCTAGAATAAATACAGACCAAGCAGTTGGGAACTGCAAGCCACAGCTGATATGAAACTGAGGGACAGAATAGATGAGGTTTGATGACCGAACTTGGTCCTGCAGAATTCCCAAGAGATGGTCCGTCTTCTAGGTTAAGTGTTCTTAGCAGAGTTTGGTGGTTTAGTGCATAGAAGAAAGCTTGTGATGGAACTAGACAGTGTAAAGTCACACAAAACTCAGAGGGTTGTGACAACAGGCAGAATGACAGCCAGCCAGGATTCTTTGAAAGACTTGAGTTCCTTTCTGGCCATGTGGGCCTGGTGGACTGAGGACTTGAAACTAGTACAAGGGGCCTGATGGCTGGCAGTCTTCTCAGGTCTTCCATGAAGGGGAAAACAGAAATCTTAAAGACTCAAAACAGACACGGAGAAGTTTCACCCTAGCTCTGAATCTTTCTGCTGTTTTATGTTTTGCTTTCCCTGCTTCCACTACCCTCAGATTTTTCACATCATGAAGCAAGTCATTTAAGGATTATGCTTCTCATTGAAGGAAAGTATTTGGTTTTCACTGACTTGCATACTGACCAGATACCAGTGCACACTATGACTTGGGTGGAGGAACGTAGATGCCCTCATCCCGCCCTCCCAGGATGAGCAGCCTGTGGATGTCACTGCTAGGTGGTGACTCTAGATGCGAAGGAATCCATCTTGGAAAGAGAGATGAGGATCTGAGGTTGCAAAGGCTCTGTGTAAGATTGTGGAGTGTAGGGCGGAGGCGTGGATGACCGCTTCAGCAAGAAATCAGCAAGTTGCTGCAGCCGAGGCTAACTATGGGAAAATCCATACCAATCCCAACCAGCCCGTTTCATGGTCTCATCTGTAAAATGGGGATAATAACCCTGACACCTATGGTGAACCAGAGAGGATTAAGCAAGATTATGCATGTAAAGTGTTTTAAACCGAGTCAGTGCTCAAACTATTTTTTCCTGTGTGACATATATAGCAATGTCATACACGGCTTAGATCACAGAATCAGCAGCCATAGGACCAGAGCTATCCCCAGAGTGACAGAGAGAAGATAATCTTTTCTAGAAGCATCTGTCCATTTGCCCCGTAGCCTGCCAGTGCCCAGGATTACCCAGCTGGGAGCAAATCAGGAGGACTGAAGAGGAAAATCTTTTTTTCTACTTTATATGTCCTTTCACGAAGATTATCTCTTTTTCTAGTTTCATTCCCCTTTTTAATTCCTTGCTTCTGTGGTCTTTTAAAAAAAACTATTGAGTTAATCATAATTGTTTTTGCAAATCTCTATCTCTTTTCTCATTTTTCGATCAAGAGAAAAAGTCGCTCACTTAAAATTCTTGCTACTCTCTTTTCAGCTTCTATATCTAGTCCTCACTTTTCACAATTTCAATCAGGGAAAGAATAAAGGAGAAATGAAAAGGGCAGGAATAGATGACCCTGCTGTCGCTGTCCCTTTCTTAATCAACTTGTGTCTTCCTTCTTTCCTTTTTGCATCTTCACTTTTCCCTGTCTTGTAAATCTTTTCATTGCCTGTTAGGATCCCCTCCTCCCCTTCAGAATCCCTGTTCTCCTCTGGATCCATTTGAGTTGTCCTAGCAGGTATTTCCTTTTAAAGTCATGACTGCAAAGTGCAGGGTGATTACGGGTAGAAGCCGATGGAGTCTCTGCCTTATCTGAGTAACACTCCACACAGGGGTCACGTCCACTAACTGCACCCCAAGCCCGACAAGCACAGCTGGGTGGCAAGAGATGTTTTTGTGTCTCTTTCTTTTCCTTCCATAGAAATTGGAATTTCCTCCACAGACCTTTCCATATTTTCACTCTTCTCTCTTGTGTCTACCCATTGCTTTCCTCAGTGACCCTATGCTTTTTTTCCCGTTTTTCCCGTTTAAAAAGCATAAACAGCAGCTCAGGGGCATGTCGAGCAGCCCAGGGAGTGGTGTCTCTTCTTTGCAACCCATAGAAGAAGCACACAGACCGTCTGCTAGTTTGAGAAAACAGAGAACCTAGTGCGCAGGAGCCATGGACTTTGAAGACCAGGGAGGCTTTTTCTGCCAGGGCCTGTTGATTGGACTGCATGCCCTTGTCCTTTTCAGAGTCCGTTTCTGTGCCTGTAAAATGAACATATGGAAAGTATCTATTTCATAAAACTGTTGGGAAGTTGAAATGCGGGGTTAGCAAATACCTAGTCTGAAGCTTCAGCTCGTAATGTGGCCTCAAAGCCAGTGTTAACCGGTCTTATCATTAGGGCAGATCCTGAAGGCCAGGTCTAGACGGGGTCCTGGCCTGTGGGGGCTGAATTCTCCAAAGGAAGCAGAATGGTGAATAGAAAGTAGGAGTCCTGAGAGAGCCAGGCCTAGAATCAAGGGGGGGTCCCCACAAGGTCTGGGCTTTGTGAAGATGTTTTAGGCCTATCTACGTGGCTGGGCACAAGAATAGAGCCAAACAAATAGCAAAAAGGCGGAGCGTGCTCAGGGCTTCCCGGCCTCCCCATAGTTGATTCTGAGCAGCTGGACTCCAGTGACTTCTCCACATTGAACCCATAACACTTGGACCGGAAAGTTACTTCGCTCAGGCCTTTAAACAGTTACGACTCCCCGGGGGCAATTCAGCTTTAAAATCCAGATTTTAGGTTTGGTTCTGGGAAAAAAAAAAATTCTCCATTTATATCAAGGTGAGGTCTATGACTTTTTAAAATTTAAGGATTTTTTTTCCCTTTTCAGGAGGGTAACAAAATAAGGACCAGGGACGAGAGAGAATGATGTGCTTGGTACAGGTTTTTCTATAAACCCAAATGAAATTATCTGGAAAATCTTGCCATTCTCAGCTGATTAAGGGTCGGTAAGGAAATTGGCAGCCTGTACGTTAATTTAAAAGGGAGAGGTAAATTAGACACAGCCCCTCAAGCTTTACCCTATAGCTTTATGCTGACCCTTAACATCACATTTAGTGAAACAATATTTAAATAAAAAAGAAAACAATTTTCAGCCAGTGAATTTCTTTAGTCTATTTAAAAAATTTTTTTTTCAATATAAGTAGGTAATGGAGGATAGAAACTATCACTTACAATAAAAATTAAAAAGAAAGAAAACATTTCATTGAGAGTTTGCTGAATTAAAATTTGCTCAATATTATTTATAAAACAAATGTGTATGAAAACATTGAAGCTATCATGTAAGTAGATACTTAATCTAGTGTTTTCCTGTATTTACAGATTTATAAAACTCTCCAAACCACAGATGTCTCTCCCCTAATGTTATTCCTTAGGAAATTTGTTCAGGAAAACAAACAAACAAACAAACAGGCTGTCTCAGGCCAAAAAAGAGCTGCACTGAAATATGAAGCAGTAATAAAAAAAAATAGGGGCTCTCATTGCAAATAACAAACGAGATTTTAAAAATACAAATACAAACTTAGTGCTTTTTAAAGAATTAGCTGTTAGTTTAAAAAAATTTTTTTAAATGATGCTTTAGAATTCTAGGAGAAAGGAAACCTTTTAGAAGGAAGAACCCCTTTTCAAATGAGAACTGCATAATTATTTTTTATTTTAGAATTTAAAAATCTTGTTTCTCAGGGAGGTATCTTTCAGGTAATCTGAGATTTAAAATGAAATGTGTTTCATTTTTATATGTTTGTTTTTTGGATAGTCAATTTATGCAACATTCAAGATTATTTATCTCAGCAAAGAGCACCATTTAAACAAAGCTCAGTTACCTAAGAAGATATTTACTTATTGCTATAAAATGTTATTTTTCATATATGACAGTGAGAGAATATAACTTTTCACAGATATTTGATAATTCATTAATATGCTTATCTGGAAGAGATGTCACTTTCTACAATTTAAATTCCTTCCTTAATTTGAAAATAAGATATCTTTTTAGCTAATTTCTTTGGTAGAAATATAGTTTTTGATAAAATATTTTTCCAGATACAATTTTAAACTGAAAGCATATTTTTAAGCACTATATTTTAAGAGTTCATGTTTGAGAGCTAGGTTGATTTCATTTCTATTTTTCCTTTCTGTATATATTTATAGGTTATAAAATTTATAGACAATATAACATCAAAATAGGTTGTTTTATTTATGATATTTATATTTATAAAGGGGTTATACATGACAATGGATAGTCACAATTTATTACTTTGCTTTTTTAATTTAAAAATTGTGTTTTTTAAAAAATGAATGAATGGCTTTATAATAAATTTAAATTGTAAATTCTGACAGTTGCTTGGAGGCTCATGTTATGGCATAATTAATTTTATGAAAAAATCCAGGCATAATTGTAATTCAATCAAATATTTTTAAAGAAACAGTATAAAAATCCAGGTCTCAAAATTGCTCCAGATTAATTTTTCCCCCAATTTCATAAATCTTTGTTTTTAATATCTTTCACCATGCTTCCCAACCTGTTGAATTTAAATGGGTTTTCTGTAGTGAAAAAGAGAAGATGATACATAAAGTGATTAAAAGGATGAAATTCGTAGTTCAGTTGCATATTTCTTTCTGAGCCAGTTGCCATTTTTCTGAGCAGACAGGCACAGTCTGGGGTACAGTGTTTCCTTATATAAAGTCTTTTTCCATTCTTCCTGTTGGCTGTTAATATGCACTTTTATGACGAAAATATGGCTTGTAGAATTATTTTTTAAGGGAGATAGCATAAGACCGGAAGTTGGTGTTTGTTTCTTCTTCTTTTCTTTTCCGGGGGGAGGGGAGTGTCAGATATTTGTCATGTACTTTCAAAGGCTACTGTATAGTTACTGGTAGAGAAGAGGGAGGCTGTGGTTGTGGAAGTTCGTCAGTGGATGAGGGAGAAATACGCTACCAGACCGGAAGTAACTCAGAGAGGACAGGGTAAAGAGACATCTAGGAAGCTTCTTCCCAAGTCTTAGCTCAGTGAGGAATGAAAACCCTGAAACTGCATGCTTAACATTGGCCTACATGGTGCTGTTAATTTCCCAATGATCTTTTTGTTTGCACACGAACATACATGTACACACACACACACACACTAGCATGTTTGTGCAAAGACCCTGGCTTATCTTTTTCACCTAGGAGGTCGAACTTAACCATTATACCTGAAGGTAACCTAACATGAAAACAGTCCCAGGCTAGCTCAGGCTGACCAGTAAGTATATCAGAAGATAGGCGTCCCTGTACATCTCACTTAATATTAAAATGGAGCCTATCTGGCACATACCTGAATTGAATATTGACAATATTTTTGACGTGGGATAGTCTTTCTTTTAAAAATAAATTACCTTCAAAACTGAAGTAAACCTCAGAACCTCTTTTTCTCTTTAAAAAGGCTGACTACAAAATTGTGGCATTGTAACTGATAATGCTAAACCAAAATATATTTAAACAAAATTTTAATCTCTAGAATATAAGGAAATGCCATGATCTGGGGCAGGCATTATCTAGAATGAAGACCAGTATCATGTTTAAAAAAATGGTAGTTACCAAATTTTCACATCCTGTGAAAAGAGACAGAAAACTGATTTTGTCTTTGCAAAATGGATTGGGATCCCGGGAAGGTAAACATCATTATTATACACAGATGATTTTCTTATTAATGGGTATTGCTAAAGAGCAAAAAAGAGAAAATGTCAAAATAACTTTAAAAAAATAAAATATAAAAATAAAAGGGAAAGAAAAAATTTGGCTATAGAATATTAAATTTGGAGGACTGATGTAGATTTAAATATATAGTAAAATATTAAATGAAATCCTTTTCCACCATCTTTTCTTTTAGAAATGTACATATGTAAACTCAAATTTTATATACAAGAAATATTTTTAATTGCTATGTTAGATAAATTAAAGTTACCACTATATTTTGGTAAATGTACAAATTAGTACTCTGGAAAAGGTGATTTTTTTTTTCCTTTAACCTAGGAAAATGGATGGGGAGGGGAAAAGGTCACCGTATCTTTTATCCTGATAATTTGAGTAAGGGCTTTCTGAGTCATAAAGATGGTTAACTTTTTAAAAGCTTAATTACTCTATAATTCCACAAGCCTTTGAAAAGTATTAATCATTTTTAAATGCCCTGAGTAAAGAAAATGAAACATTGGGGAAAGCTTTTCTTTCAGAAAAAAAAAATACTGGCAATTTCTGCAAAGTATTCTGAGAAGTCAAATTGTCCTTACTTTGTTAATATACTGAAAATTAAAAAAAAATTTTTTTGAGAAAAATCTTTAGCAAATAGAAATATATGCTTGATTGTAAAAAATCACTTAATACAGTGAAAATACTTTTCAAAGGATACTATATATTTTCAGAGGAAATTGAATCTTAAGAAAATTCTATTTTTACCCAAAATTTTATTAACTGATTTGGTTATTTCTTTTCTCTTTCTTTTTAAAAATTATATTGATATAATAACATTCATCTCATAGCCTCCTCTTGTGACCTGGTTATTAGTTCAGTTTCCTGAGAACGAATAAATTAGGGGCTGTGGATATAGCTCAAAGGTAGAGCATTCAGCTAGTATGTGTGAGACTTGGGTTCCATCCCCAGTACCACAAAAAGAAACAATAAAAAGGATTATTCGTATTTAGCTGGATGAGCACTGTTTTAAAAGAGGCCCTAAGTTTTGTGTTTGCATTAAAATATAGCTGGCCCTGCAGGATACTTGTTTTCTCTTTTCCTTTGGAGATACTTTCTTTTCTCCAGAATTCCATGATATCCTTCCCCCCACCCTCCAAAGTACCTGATCAAAATAAACTTTGTGACTCCTGTTCTTCTTTTTCTTATTTGTTTTCTTGTACAGAAATACCTTTTATCTATAGTAAATTGATAACCCTTCTGTACTCAATCCTCTGTGCATTTGACGTATGTTCTCGCGTAGCATGGGTTACACAGCTTGGGGACATAGCAGAGCTCACCAACATTTGCTGTGACAGAAGTGGGAGTCTGATCCTGACCCTACAGTGCTGGGGGGTCCCTGTTCATTCCTGGCCCTCCGTGGCAGTACGAGGGTCACAGGCCTTCGTAACCTTGAGAGCTGTGGAGATCTCTGGGGGGTCGCACCACCATCAGTCTGAAGGGTGTCTTGAGTTTTTAATGGAGAATCCTAAATGAAGTGTATGTTTTAACATGCAAATGCATAAGCCTTGTGTCTAAGTTATATCCTTTTTTACCCAAAACTGAAGGCAGATTTAGTCCAGACTAATGCATAGTTTTGAAACAGTAGTTAAGTCCAGATCAGCTGGGTCTTTCACCATTATCCAACTGAAATCAATTCTTACCTGCTTCCCCTCCCCTACATAAATTGATAAATCCCTGCTAACTTATTTATCCATTTATTGAACAGAATATCTTTCTGCATGTTGAAATGGTCGATGGAAATGAACAAAACTTACTTGCTAACATTGATCATTGGATTCCATAGATCTGACAAAATTTTTAGAATTTAATTTTATTGGTATACTTTTGATACATGGAATGATCACATTCATCATAAGGAATTAGTATCTGAACATAACATACCTTCATTTTTCTCTTTTTAAACTCATTGCCCTGCCTTCCCTTTAACCCTTCTTCCCTTATTAACAAAAGCTTTGTTTTCTTTTTTCCGTTTTTCCTTCCGTCCTTCACCTATTCCCCTTCTTATATGTACATCTTCTGATTTCCCAGTATCTATCATCTACGTTGGCTCTTATTTACCCTTTTGATTCTCACATAACAGAAACAATGTAATATTTAAACATGTTGGATTTATTTCACTTAAAAGTATAGTATTAAAATGTATCAGTTTACCTAAAGAGTCTCAGTTTATCCTTCTGTGATACAGGAGTATCTATCGTATATAAAAACCACATTTTCTTTATCCATTTATTCTTTGTTTGGTATCTGGGTTGTCGCTGAGATTTAGATATTACAAAGTGTGCTGCTATAAACATGAGTGCATGTATCACTGTGGTGTGATGCTTTTAACTCTTTGGGAAGACAACAAGAAGGGGAATAGCGGAGTCAAATGAAATCTCTAGTTTTAATTTTTTTGATGAGTCTCTATACTTATTTCCATAATGAGTGTATCAATGTACATTTCCACCACCAACTGAGAAGGATTCCTTTCTCCCCACAGCCCTTCCAGCATGTATTATTTATTGTTTTCTTAATCATAGCCCCTTTCTGGAGGGAGAAGGAATCTCAGCATTGTTTTAATTTGCATCTCTCGAATGACCAGTGATGTTGAATACTTTTTCATTTATTGATTTACTGTTTGTACTTTTTCATCTGAGAAGTGTCTATTTAAAATACCTACTCTTGGATTGAGTCTTTAAATTTGGGAAGTCTGATTTTGTAAGTTCTTTATATAAACCAGATATTAATTCTTTGTCTGAGGAATGGCTGGTAAAATTCTTTCCCACTCTATGGGTTTTCTCTTCACTCTGTGGTCTCTTTTGCTGTCCAAAAGCTCTTTCATAACATGAAATCCCAGCTATTCATTCTTTGTAATAGTTCCTGTACAGTGGGGGTTTTGTTCATAAAGTTTTTGTTTATACCTATGTCTTTAAGAGTTTTACCTATTCAATCTTCCAGCAGAGTAAATGTTTCTGTTTTAATATTTAGAGTCATGATCCATTTCAAATTTAGTTTAGGACAAGGTGAGAAATATGGCTCTAGGTTTAATCTTTGGCCAGTTTTCCCAGGACCATTTTTTAAAGAGGCTTTCTTTATTCTGGTGAAGGTGTTTGGCCCCTTTCTCAAAGATAAGGTATCTAAATATGATTGAAGTTGTTTTTGGATCTTCTATTCTGTTCCACTGATCCTTGGGTCTGCTTTTTTAAAAATTTTTTTGCCAGTACCATGCTGTTTTATCACAGTAGCTTTGTAATATAATTTTGAGTCAGGGATTGTGATGCTTCCTGCATTACCTTTGTTTCTCAGAAATGCTTTTGCTAGTCTATGTCTCTTCTAGTTCCAAATGTATTTTTAAGATTGCTTTGTTTAGTTCTGTGAAGTGTGCATTGGTATTTTGATAGGGATTGCATTAAGTCTGCATAACAGTTTTGGAAGTATGACCATTTTCACTATATTGGTTTTGCCTATCCAACAACAAGGGTTATCTTTCTATTTTCTTTCTCTTTTTTTGGCAGTGCTGGGGATTGAACTTGGATCTTTGTGTTTCCAACATAGGTGCGGTACCACTTGAGCTAAATCCCTGGTTGTCTTTCCACTTTCTGATATCCTCTTTGATCTCCTTTTTCAGAGTATTGTAGTTTTCAATGTCTCATTGAGGATTTTTACATCTGGGTTCGCTAAGGAGATTGCCTGTTTTTTTTTTGTTTTTTTTGTTTTTTTTGGTTGGATTGTTTTCTGGTTTTGCTATCAAGGTAATGCCAGTTTTATCCTTTTAGATCCTCTGTAGTTCGCAAGGATCCACCTCCTTTCCTTTTCTCTTTATCAACTTATATATTCCAGTGTCTTGTTTCCAGATCTTGGAGAGGCTGATTTGCTGTTATTGACTGCTCCACCATATTCCCAGGGCTCTCTACATCTGTGAATTTTTTAAAGTGATCTTCAGCTGTAAGATTGATGCATGTAAAGTTAACCTTGCAGATTTCTTATCAACAACAACAAAAAAATAAATGGTAACTGTTGGTGGAGGATAATCAAGCAATATTTTTGCTAGTTAGCTATTCCTTAGAATAAATGACAAGCTTTTTTGTAGTGGTAAGGACTGAACCCAGGACCTTGCACATGCTAACCAAGCACCCTGCCACTGGGTTACACCAACAACAGTTCTTGATAACACAATATCCCCCTTCTCCTTCCACAGCACACACACCAAAAACATTCACAGAAATTCCTCCTACCCCTGTTGCCCTGTTTACACAATCTTTCATGTTAGAGTTTGCAGATTGGAATAAAGAGTGAGCCAATTCCCAAGTCCTATCAAACACACCATTCAACATAGAATCTTAGGTCTTTCTGTAGAGCTGATAGGAAGAGCATCCAGCCTAGACTCCCTATTTTACACAAATTTAAAGTGTAAGAGATGCCATCTTGCCAAAGTCCACAGAAAACTAGTAAGTTCATGGATAGTGCAGGGTTCGAGCCGTCTCTTCTAAGGAAATCTGACTATGAGCAGGTGGAAAGGCACTGTGAAAAGTCTGGGGAGGACAAACAAAACAAGTAGAAAAAAATGATGCTGTCGCTTTTCTGGCGAAGACATTTTTCTAAAACAAGTTAAAAAGTATCAAAAACTGCTTGTCACTCTCGTTTGGTACCATCCAACTGGATTAATCATTTAACTCTTTCTCATTTCTATCATTGATCCCCCAAAGGAAAAGCACTTTAGTGACCTCTCCTCTGTAGAAGGTCACCATTAAGTCTCCCTTCTTGTTGTAGAAAACATAACAAAATTCATGAGACGTGAAATGTGGGGAGCATTCTCCTCCATGTTAGTAACCCAGAATCAGTGAGGTGATGTCAAAGAAGTACTGGTTTGTAGGATGAATGGAATCTTGATAGATTATGAATAAGGGTGCGTCTGGCTGTTCGAACTCTATATAACATAGGGGTGGCATGCTGGGCATGTGGTACAGACTGGAAATGCTGGGAAACGCACTGTGACGGGAACACTGACTCATGGCAGTAGTGAAAAAGAAGAGGCCACTAGGATCCTTAGGTGCCAGATTGTGGAGGAAGGTAAACACTGAGCAAAGGATTACACGCTAACATTCGAAGACTTCAGGAAGCCACGAAGGCTTTCAACTCGAGGAGTTAAAATCATCTGGTGATAACACTAAAAAGTGGTTTGGAAAAGCAGGAAGCCTGCAACTGGCTAACATTAGTTCTGGTCATTAAGAAAGTTGCCCTGTGTTGTTGGTAGTGCTTCAGGGGAAGTCAGGAATGTTGTAACAATGTTTGACAGAAACTCAAGTAGGATGATGACATGATTCATGTGCCTAGAAGTGATCCAAGGAGTCTCGGTCTTGGTTGGGCTTCTCTAGAGAGTTCTGGGTACTAACAGCTGGTCAGCACTCTCCAAAGAGCAGCCAAGATGTTGAGCATCCTGCTGTCACGCGTCCGTCCTGGGTTGTCCGTCTGAGTTGGAAAAGCTTGGAGCAAAGAGTGAGCTATAAACACCCAGTGTCATAGCCAGAGTTCTGTGTCTTATGTGTACAGCTTTGGGGTCATTTGCAGTGCTTTGAGCTGCTCTCCAGATAAAGGACTACCTGCTTCCGCAAAATGAAAGGATCCTTCTGTGACCTCAGAGTGGAAACTAGACCTTTCTTTTGTTTGTGTATCTACCTCCGGAAGCTCTGTTCACTGTGTGGTTTGTTGTCTTACACCGTTCCCCCAAGCCCTCTGCCTCCCTTGGTCTTCCTGGTTTCAACTGCCCTTCCTTCTGAAACTGTTCTCACGTACATCTCTTTGCTCTGATATTCCTGTATTAGGCTTCCATATCTGAGGGGAATCTGACAAGCCAAGCAAGTAAAAATCTTTTCTGTGAGCACAGAAAATACTTGGTTGGACCTCATGAGGGTGTAGGCATTCCAGACAGGTAGACCAGATGTACAAGTGTGGAGGCAGATTTGTGACTGTAGTAGGTGCACGTGGACCCAATGGAGTATAGTTTTAGATAAGCAAGTGTACTTCCAGAGGTAGATCCCCAACAAGTGTTGAAAACTGGGCTTTAGATTATTATCAATACAAACACTGATTTCTTACATCACTTTGGACAAAGTACATCATACTTTGGGAATTAAATAGAATCTTTCTGTTAGCAAATGGCACGTGTAATCTCATTCTGAATGTAATACTTTTATCTGCTCAATTCTTGAAATCTCTGGATTGAGTATTACATCTGGATAAAAATCATCTGGAGTGATGTTCATCTGGTGGTAATAATTACTATATTTCAATGAAAGAGTATTCTTTTGGGTTTTTTTTCAGTGCTGGGTTCAAACACAGGGCCTTGCACATGCTAGGCAAGATTCTATCACTGAGTTACATCAGCAGCCCTTAATGTTTTGAAATAAACCTTATCTTCTACCCTCTTTTTCACTGCTTGAATTTCTACTAGGAAATCAGAATACCTAGAATAGGTGTTGGCTTGGATCACAGCAGTGTATATGATTTTGAGGATTTAATTTTTTCTCCCTTTTTCTCTTTTTACCACATAAAAGAAGAGATTTTTAAAGTCCCGTGCTGCTCCCCGATCTATGATTTGTTTTTACAAAAATCACTGTATTAGGCATACCTGTAATTCCAGCACTTGGGTGGCTGAGGCAGGAGGATTCTCATAAGTTCAAGGGCAACTTGGACTACATAGTGAGTTCAAGGACAGCCTGAATTTTGTACACAGTGAGACTTCTTCTCAAAAAGATACAAAAATAAAACAAAACTTTATTTTGCTTTTAAAAATAGTTTATGCTTTTAAGAATAATTTTTTATTTTAATACACTTCTAGGAAGATATAAATAGAATAATAGACAGGTGCACTCTGCCACATGGATAATAGTTATGATATTATTACTTGTATACAAACAAAGTGAGATCCTCCCCAATCAACTATCAAACAAAATTATCATGTTTAGTTTTACATAAATTAGAAGAGAAAAAACTGCAGAAATTACTGAACTTCAAATAAACTCTTTTTTTAATCACTGGAGATATCATTTCTGAAAATATTCCTTCTAAGGTTATAGAAAGATTAGGAAATACAATGACAGCATGTAGTCATTATCTTTTACCCTAGACAATTCTCTTTTAGGCAAGACTGTACTGAGTTAATCCCTGCTGTGCAACATGAGCTTTTAAAACTTTCTACCCTCCCATCTTCTCCCTCTGTGATATTTATTGTTGTATCACTGACATCATTTTATTATCGACATTTGATGATATTGTTTCTGTTTGGACAATATCAAGCTTTGCATGCTTTCTGTTCTTTTATATAGCTATCACTCACGGTTATTGTCTAGGATTCCATCCTTTTACTCTATGCTTTTACCGCCATTTGCTCATCAGATTCTTTATTTGAATCGTTTAATTGGCTGGATTTCCTTCGAATTCTCCCCACCTTCCCCGGTGCTGATTCATTGAGTTCTTTCTTATTTGCTGCCTTTCTATCTGAACAGCAACACTACGCTCAGGCCACACAGTGTTTCAGAAGAGCAATGGGGTCATCCCTCCATTGTGTTTCTGGCACTGATGTTACTGTGGAGAAAGCCGTTGGCGTGATTAGTTCCCACTGCTGGTGATTTACATTTTCTGACTGAATATCTGAAAGGTTCTTTTTAAAGCCTTGATGTTATATTCTGAAGACATGAGCAGTACAGTTTTATGTCTAGAACCTCAGTTCCCCTTTAAAAGGCGGATTTCACGCCTCCCAGAACTTAGTCTATGATGCTTGCCAATTATTGCTTTGTGTCCTATATTCTGTGTTGAAATGTAAAAGAAAAAAAATTAGATACACTTTAGAGAGTTGTTGGAATTCTTTGAGTTAATATAAGTAAAGTGCGTAGAATAGGGGCTGGAACACAAGAAGCACTACTTAAGAGGTTGCTACTATTTTATTTTATTTTATTTTTATTTATTTATTTTTGAGACAGGGTCTCGCTTTGTGGTTCAGACTGGCTCTGAGCTCAGCCTCAAACTCACAGCACAGCAATCCTCCAGCCTCTGCCTCCCGAGTGCTGGGATTACAGGCGAGAGCCAGCATGCCCGGCACTGTGGTATGTGGTACTGGTTGCTGCTGGATGTGTCTCCACACCTAGTATTGTATGTGGTTACCGGGGGATCGAACCCGGGTCCTTGTGCTTGCAAGACAGGCGCCAGAACCACTGAGCTAAATCCCGGGCCCTGTTGCTATTATTTTATTTTTTATTATTTTTTTTTATATGGAACGCTTCACGAATTTGCATGTCATCCTTGCGCAGGGGCCATGCTAATCTTCTCTGTATCGTTCCAATTTTAGTATATGTGCTGCCAAAGTGAGAACATGTTGCTATTATTTTAAAGGAAAATTTTCTTGTACTGGTTCTTTTAATACTTTTTGTCTTATTTGTTGAGTGTGCTACTTTAACAATATTGATATTACTATTAGTATGATAATCTTTATCCACAATGTCTATTGACTTTTCCTTCATTTATTTGTCTTTTTGTATGCATAAGCTTTGAATACTTAAGCTTGTGACTCTTATGTCTTTCATATTTACTCTTTATTTGCATTGTTTTTTTGGGTTTTTTTGAGACAGGGTCTCACTTTTTGTAGTTCAGGCTGGCCCTGAGCTTATCTTTGGACTCACAGCAATCCTCCTGTCTCTGCCTCCCAGGTGCTGAGATTACAGGCATGAGCCACCATACCTGGCATATTTACTCTTTATTATATGCTGTTAATTCTTTCATACTATACTTCTATTATTTCTTTTATGTTATATTTGTGACTTTAATTCTATACTGTATTCTGTCCTTTGGTATTTTTATTTATTTGTTAATTTTTAATGATAATGTTTGACATCTATTTGTTTCCTTTGATATGCTATTTCCTTTCTAAATCTCTTTCTGATGTTTTACCATCTTACACTTTCATGATTGTAGTAGTTCTTTAGTTAAGTGGATATATGAACAGTTTTTTTTTAATTTCTTGAATATTATTTGTGGTTAGTTGTGTGTCTTTTACTTGCAGTTTGTGTGTGTGTGTGTGTGTGTGTGTGTGTGTGTGTGTGTGTGTGTTGCAGGTATGTGTTGCATTGGTGTCAGTTTCTTCTTATTCTGACCATGTCTCTGACAGTTCTAGCTATACTATATTTTCTGTCTCTTTATTTTATAGTGTCAGAGGCATGTTGACTCCGTCTCCCAGTGGTATCTGTTTTTTCCTAAGGGTCTACAGTTTCAGAGCTGTCTGATTTTTGTGTACAGCCTGAAAGCGAAAGAACAGGATTTGCCTGTGCCGGGCAGCGTGGCTCTGGTCTGCCTTCCGAGGTCTGGTCCCATGTCCAGCGTTCACACTGCATATTTGTTGAGGGGCCTCTTCTAGTGGACAGATAAGATCTGGTGGAAACCCTATGCCCCGTTTGGGACAGAGCTTTGAGGTCTGCACCTCTGCCAGAGCCAGTCTCCTTGTTACACTTGCGCTTCTCTCAAAAAGCCTCCCACGACTTCCCTGTGAAGAAGAGAAACCCTAAAATTTCCTCACCATTTACTTCTCAGAGTTTGGCATTTTTAGTGAAAATCCTCAGGACTAGCTTGACTTATGGGAACATCTGAGGACGCAGGGCCCACGGGAAGCCCTGCCCCTCTGCTCTCCAAGCCTGCCATAGAGCTGGTTTCTTCTCCCGGCTGCCTCTTGGGAGGCCTATCCTGTCAGCCTTGTTGGCTGCTTCTGGCGAACTTGGCTCTTATGCCTCTGGTTTCAGGGAAGGAGTTTCTGTGAAGCAGTGCTATTCTTGCTGCTCAACTCTTGATATTTTTTCTGGGCCTTTTCCACCGCTGTCTTGCTTCAATTTCTGAGGAATACTGAGGGAATGATAGAATGACTTCATGCAACTTTTATCCAGTTCTTTGTACTTATTAACAAAATCAACACATGTTCTTTGTCGCTAGTTAAGTAACACAAGGGTGTATGAGTATGAAGTTTGTATCCCTCACGCCTTCAAGGACCCATTTTTTGTATTTATGGGGTTTGGGGTATAAATCTTTGAAATACAAGAACACCTCAGAATGAAGGGTATTATATGAATGTGAATGTGAATTCATCGTGGCGATGATGCACACACATGAATTTGGCCCCTCTGAGCAGTTGGCACATTTGGTGGCGGGTAAGTTCTGTAGAAGCAGTAGTTGTCCATCCCCTTTCCCCCCTACTGCATCCTTTGGTGTTGGTGGCATCAACTTGGAGCGGCACTGAGTATATGTTTGTTGAATAAATAAGCAAATGAATGAATAATGGGCCTCAGATGTTTTTATGTGGAAAGACATCTATACCGCTTGAGGACACTAGGTCAGACCAGGAAATTACAAAGAGCTCTGGACTATTTGAGTTAACGTGTACAGTTCAGCTGTACTGTCTCAGTTGTAATTGTGGGTTTCTGCCTGAAGAGACGGGTGGGGAAGAGCACGAGCACCTGGGCTGGATCAGGTTAGAGGATTGAGTCCAACATGCGTATCCCTTGAAAAGCAGAAACTTAGTTTCCTCTTTGATCTGGCTTTTCGGTTCATCTCAATGCAGTGTTAGTGTTAAAGACCAACTGCAGTACTGGGCATATTGTTTCACTTCAGAGGCAAGATTCTCCTCATCCAGGGTCAGGGAGTTAGCTCAGTGGTTCAGGCACCTGTCTTCCAAGCACAAGGACCCGGGTTCGATCCTGATAACCACATACAATACTGGGTGTGGAGACTCACACCCAGCAGCAACCAAGTACCACATACCACAGTGCCGGGCGTGGTGGCTCTCGCCTGTAATCCCAGCACTCGGGAGGCAGAGGCAGGAGGATTGCTGTGCTGTGAGTTTGAGGCTGAGCTCAGGGTCAGCCTGAACCACAAAGCGAGACCCTGTCTCAAACAAAAAAGAAAGAAAAAGATTCTCCTCATCCAAACTCCGCTAAGCTGCTTCCTGGGCATAGTGAGGGTGGGTGTGAGATCGTATATGGCTTTGTGCCCACTACTGGCAAAACAGCTCATGTAGACTGGCAGAATACTAGACTGGAGAGTTTATGGAACTCTTTCTGCAGTCGCTTTGCATTCACATCTTTTTCTAGAGGCTCATTTTTAAAAAAATTGTATTTTTCGTTTCTTGATCCAGAAGGTCAATAATCTCCAAAGTCTACACTTTTTGCTAATAATCAGTTTCCATATTTCCTCTGTAAGAGTCAACACACATCAGTAATGGTTGGAGCCAATCTCAGTTTGAGGAACATTGATATCTCTTTGAATGAAAAAATGCTGCACAAATAAAACGTTATGTTTATTAACTTTACCATTAAAAATTAAGTTGTGATTTTTAAAAAATGTGGTTTCCAAGCAGTTTGGCTTTCTAGGGTGCTGCATTTTTAAAAATGATTCTTTTTTATAAATCATCAAGAAATGATGTTAATTTGAGAGAAAATTCATCCCAAGTAGGAAAGAAAACTGACAGACACATGGTGGCTCCGTAAACACTCACGTGCTGGGCAGTTTCAAGGAGGACGTTTTGGGTGCTGAGCAGCACATTTAGAATGATTATTGAAATTCTTTGGCTTAATCTTTAAAAACAAATCTTATTTTGGTTTTGGTTTTAGCTGATTTTTTTTGGTCACTTGTGTGTGTTACATGCAATCTACGCCCTAATTATGCTATATCAAGTTTACATAAAACTTTATGACAACATCTCTTTTCTGGGAAAAAAAACCTTCCAGAAAATCAGACCAATTTTTTTCCATAATTATTTTTAGCTCAGTGGTAAAGTTATATAAGAATTTAATCCAAATTTGCCTCTTAAAATATAGACATAATCTTTTATTACAGAAGAATATACATTACTGATGTACGAACCTAATAATTTGATGATCAGCACTTAAAAATTGTTAGGCTGTATTAGAAATACTTGAAACAAATGAAATAATATGGAGCTTTTGTGTTTAAAATTCATCATTATGTAACATGGGCTTATTTTGAACTGTAACAATTCACCTACATATTTCATTATTCTTCTTAATTCGCAGATACATCTTATAATATATATTGTACATGAAAAAATAATATGTATAATTCAAAAATAAACTACAATTCTGAATATTGAATAATTTATATCTCTTCTTTCAAATTATTTATCCTGCATAGTTTTTATTTTGACCTACACTGGTTGAATTTTGTGATGCTCAAATTTTTCTGGGCAAATAACCTTTAATTAAATTGGATATTCTTTATTTTATAAAGGAAGACAATGTTAAACTGGAACTAATCGGTTTGTGTGGGGAAAGGCCATTTTATTGAGTTACTATTGTTCAAAATTTGTCTGTGTTGACCTGTCTGAAAATTGTATACTTTAGCTTATGATTTTCAGTGTGCTTTTATTTTTTAAGGGCCCAAAAGTAATTTGAATGTAGTTGCTGTGGGTCATAACATGACAGTGCCAAAAACTGAAACATAAAATGAGGGAAACGGTTAAAGCCATAAGTTTCTGTCACTTTCCATGATGGCACCAAAGACAGGAATTTTCTGTTGACTTAGTCTCACGTCATGATTGCACACACCTCCTGGATCTGACATGTGTCCTGACTCCTACTACCAGAGGAACTTCAGTTTCCTAGGTTGGAATATATTATGTACTTTGAAAGTTATTTCCAATGGAAAACATTAATAACTTCTTTGTATTTGTGATGTATCCCACAGTGATGCATTGTTACCTTTTTTTTTATTACAAGTCAAGTTACAGCTGTCCTTCCACAACCACAAAAGAAGGCTGTTGCCAATTTGAGTGATAACACAGAGTGGAAACTTGGTCTTCTAGAGTTAGGTCATCTGTCCAGGGATGATATTGCAAAGAAATCCCAGAATTTGCTGTTGGGAGCTGCTGTATATGGAAAACCCTTGCACAGGGCACATGATACTTGGCCAGTTTTTCTGTGTTCAGGATGGGCAGAAAGTCTTGGACAGGAAAGTGAATATAGATTTAAGATAATTCCTGGGCCGGGGATTTAGCTCAGTGGTTCTGGCTCCTGTCTTGCAAGCGCAAGGACACGGGTTTGATCCTCGGTAACACATACAGTACGGGGCGTGGAGACTCACGCCCAGCAGCAGCCAGTACCACATACCACAGTGCCAGGCGTGGTGGCTCACGCCTGTAATCCCAGCACTCAGGAGGCAGAGGCAGGAGGATTGTTGTGGTGGGAGTTTGAGGCTGAGCTCAAGGCCAGCCTGAACCACAAAGCGAGACCCTGTCTCAAAAAAAAAAAAAAAAATTAAATAAAATCATAATTCTCTGGGATTTCTGAGGTTAAATAGGATAAATAGCCTTGCGAGCACTGATCTGGAATTCCTTTTACCCTTCTCATCTTTTTCTGTCTTAGGTGGCCCATGAAATAAAAGTGGATAGGTTTTTCTGAGAGTCGTGGAAAACGCCCTGGATCCATGAATCAGCTGCTAATACGCAGTGATATGTCAGGCAGCTCGCTAAGTATCTTTGCATCTGTGTTGTCTTCTGTAATACGGACCACAGTAATTGCCTCTCTGTATAATAAACACTGTTCTGAGATCTTATAACAAAGAATATAAAACATTGTGGAAATATAAGGTAGTTATTACAGTGAGCAACGATCGGAGACTCCTCTATAGAAACTACTCTGATGTGAAAATAGACATAATGTTGTTTGGAGGCGTTGCTTGAAAATACAAGGAAATTAGATGGTCTTAGTGTAGTATTGTGAGTATAGCTGATTTAATGGCCAAAGATCCCTGAGCATCGAAGTAAGGATATTTGGCAACACTGAACAAAGGAATCTGATGCTAGAACATCCAGTAGGACATAGGTGGGACAGACCCTCTATTACATCCACTTCCCATCACTGTGACTAAATGCCTGAGATCATTAATCTATGGAAGGTTTATTTAGCTCACCGTTTTAGATGTGGCTGTCTGGGCCTGGGTGACCCATTGTTTTGGGCCTCTGGAGGCCATGGCAAGTGGCAGTGCTGTGCAGTGTGTGGTGCTAAAAGTCACTACTGTCCTATCCAGGAAGCAAAGAAGAAGTAGGAAGAGGCTGGGATACCACAGTCTCCTTCTAGGTCAAGCCTCCAACAATCTAAGAACTCTACGTAAAGTGTCCAGTCCCTGTGGCCAGCCCACATCATCTCCCAATAGTACCACCATGAGACTCTTTAGGAGCCACTCAACAGTCAAACTCTAGCTCCTTCCAAGGTCATTGGTCCCTGCCTCTGGTCAGGAACGTCCAGCAGTCTTGAAGATGAAAGCACTTGCTGTATTTTCAAATATCTCCATTAAGGGAGGGCTCATGAAAGGAGCAGTATTTAATCAGTTAAGTCTACATAAGAAGGAAGAAAGACTTCTTCTTGTGAAGAAGATCTCCTGATGGCTGGCTATGCCCCTTATTGCAGAATGCAAGCACGTTTCTGCAGACCAAGTGCTTTGAAGATATGGGGACTGCATCCTGATGGAATCTTTTTTTTAATGGTTTTTTGAGACAGGGTCTCACTTTGTGGTTTGGGCTGGCCCTGAGCTCACCTCCTACTCACATCACAGCAATCCTCCTGCCTCTGTCTCCCAAGTGCTGGGATTACAGGCGTGAGCCACCACGCCCAGCACTGGTACGTGGTACTGATTGCTGCTGGGCGTGAGTCTCCACGCCCAGTATTGTATGTGGTTACCGGGAATCGAACCCAGGTCCTTGCACTTGCAAGACAGGCGCCGGAACCACTGAGCTAAATCCCCGGCCCTCCTGATGGAATCTAACTTTGGACACATCTCTCTCAAAGCAGCCCACTCCTGATGGAATCTAACTTTGGACACATCTCTCTCAAAGCAGCCCAACTATGCCCTTCTTTGGGTTTCAGTCATGGCCATGGCCAAGGAGATCATTTTGTGGAAATGAGCTCAATGATTACCATATGATTATGGCTGACAAGCATCAGGAGGATTTTTTTTTTTCAATAAACAATAATTTTACTTAGGTCTATGTGACCCGTTAAGGCTCCATAAGATACTTTCTCAAACATCAGTGTAGTTGTTACTGTCTCTGCCTTAAATATAAGGAAGCTGACACTTGAAGAGCTTGAATAAAATTATGGCATCTGCCAGCAATGAAGAATTAGGAGACAGGACCCACATTCAGGACTTTTGTCTCCAAGCAATTCCCACTGATTCTTTAGCCAAACCAGGATAGCCAGTGTTCCATGTAAAAGAAGTCCAATTGGAACCACTAGAATCTTCCAGTCTGAGGCCTAGAAACTAATTCCTATTCTTGTCTGAACCTATTGTATGTACCTGAATCACAACAGGATGTCCCAGAAGGAAGTGTTTTCCAGACATTGCACCAGGGTTGGTGCAAATGGTTCCGTGTGACATTTGACAAGATGTTTAGCTCCTTTAGGCCTGGCTTCCTATATCTGCGAAGTAGCAGCTACAATACTCCCTACGTCAGATGATTGTGATGGAAGTGAAGTGAATTAATATATCTACAATGCTCAGGCCCAATGAGAGTGAGCATTTTTAACCCATGTTATGTATTATATCAGCTATGATTGTGTTGAGACCTTTATGTAAAGATGTCCTGGGTGGGATACCATATCCTAAAGAGTCTTGCTTCCTTTGGTGGAGTTTAAATTATCAGAGGATGGGGGATTCTAGAAAGGAGTGCAGAGGAAGGGCGATGGTGGACAGGGAGCCTCTGGTGCCCGTGTGTGTGTGTGTGTGTGAGAGAGATAGAGAAAGACACACACATACACACACACACACACACACACACACACACACACACACAGACATAGACATAGCACCGCCTGGTATAAATGTCCGGAGAACCATAAAACCAGAAGAGTCTCCAAAAGGAGGAAATAGATGCCAGAGATTGTCCAAGAACTCTCAAGCCCTAACTCATGATGGCCCTTCTGCTCTGATTGAGGAATCATATGCTTTTATTTTCCCCTAATATTTTTCTTTAGCAAACACTAATTATTAATATGTACTGTACAGGTGTAAATGCCTCACCAAAAATAACTTACGTGATCTTCACCACAATCACACCGTGGAGGTCCTGTGAATATATCCCGTTCACCATTAAGCAACTGAGTCACAATAATATAAACATATACATACTCTGGTATACAAGACAAAAATAACTATTATCCAGTAGTATTACCTACTTTTTCAATGACTTTCACAAATGTTTCTCTTATGATTGGCTCTAAATCTTGATTGTCTAAATTTCCAGCTATCTTCAGATGAGAGATTATAGGGTAGAAGTTCAAGGCGAAGAGTGATGTTGACAAGACAGAAACTGGTTTTGAACTAGCAGAGACAAAGAGTATAAAATACAGGCGTGAGAGTTCAGAGAGCACAGTGATGTGAAGCCGTCAGATGTGTTGGAAACAAACTTTGACTATCGCAGTGTATTGATAGTGTATGGATGGGCCGCGCTCGAGGTTCACGCCAGTGGTCAGTCACTGGGAGATGGAATGAAGGAGCCTTGGAGAAGGCAGGTACTTTAAAAAAAAAAAAAAGAAGAATGATACTGGTTTTAAAAACAATACTTTTGCTTTGGAGAAAATTTAGAAAATATACTTGACCAAAGAGAAGAAAAATACCCATCGCACTGTTTCTCAGAAATAGCTTCTCAGTTTGGGTATTTCTATGCATACTTTTTTTTTTTTTTTTAGGTTTTTTTTTTGAGACAGAGTCTCGCTTTGTGGTTCAGGCTGGCCCTGAGCTCAGCCTCAAACTCACATCACAGCAATCCTCCTGCCTCTGCCTCCCGAGTGCTGGGATTACAGGCGTGAGCCACCATGCCCGGCACTGTGGTATGTGGTACTGGCTGCTGCTGGGCGTGAGTCTCCACGCCCAGTATGGTGTGTGGTAACTGAGGATCAAACCCGGGTCCTTGCGCTTGCAAGACAGGCGCCAGAACCACTGAGCTAACTCCTCGGCCCTCTGTGCATACTTTTGTTTGCTTTAGAATATGATTGTGGACCGGGAATGCAGCCTCAGCAGCACTGCACCTGCCCAGCAAGTGCAAGGTGCCCTGAGTTCAATTCATGATGCCACAAAACAAAAACTAAAACCTCAGGCTTGTGTCTAAACCTTTCATTTAGGAGAGTAAAAACAATCTAGTATGTGATACCTATTGTTAGAAGTATTTTTGGTGCTGGGGAGGGATCAAACCCAGGAGCGTGCACGTGCTGAGTACTTATTCTACTGCTGAGGTACACACCCAGCCCCATCTTAGGTAATTTTAGATGGTTGAGAAAACCCCATTATATGCATGCATCACAATGGTATTTAGCTGTTCTTTAGTGCTGGAAGATTTTCAAATTAAAACACAGAAGATTTTTTTGGCTATCCTGGGCAATATAGCAACTAAAATATTTGTACTTTCAGTCTTTGTGAACATCCTTAATTATTTCTTAGACTAAATTATTGCCAAATTTCCCTGCTGAAGAGTTGTTACAAATAGTGAAGCTCTCCGGAGAGCACATGAAGAACAGTTAGCTGAGGGTTCAGCAAGGGGAGGGGAAGAGGACTGGGCAAGTAGATCTGCTTTAGTCAGATGGAAAAATCCTTACGTGGAGAGATACCTCGTTTCTAGAAATGGTCTGACATGTAAGGTCTCGCTCATTCTTGAAGACCTCAAGAGCAAGTTTTGTGTATTATTTCCTGGCTGTGCCTGCCCCAGGCTCAGGGTGCAGGAGTTACAAGGGTTTCAGTTGGGATAAAATACCCGAGTCAATGCTCTTCGTTGGCTGCCTCTGAAAATCTCAGGACTTCCAAGAGTTTTGTTTTCTTCATCAGTAAAATGGGAATAAATAATATTTCCCTTTCCTGCCTCACAGGGAACCTCTGACTTCTAGAATCTCAAAATTGAAAATATGTAAATGTGACCTGATTTGAGAATAGTGGGGAAACTTTTACCTATACAGGCTGCAGTGGATATAGTTCAGTACATATTTAATCTCCTGCCACTCTTTCACTGCTGGTAAAAACAAATCCTCAGTTGGGGCCGGGGAGTTAGCTCAGTGGTTCCGGCGCCTGTCTCGCAAGCGCAAGGGCCCGGGTTCGATTCCCCGGTAACCACATAACAATACTGGGTGTGGAGACCCACACCCAGCAGCAACCAGTACCACATACCACAGTGCTGGGCGTGGTGGCTCATGCCTGTAATCCCAGCACTCGGGAGGCAGAGGCAGGAGGATTGTGATGTGAGT
>PVIR01012271.1:0-45330 GCA_004026965.1 Petromus typicus
CCCCCCCCACTGCCATCCCCCCAACACACGCACACTCGCACGCGCGCCCCTCACCCACCCCCACCCTTCCCCTCCATTTGTTTCAATGAACAGCCCCTTTTATCTATTCTGTAGGTACAAATGAAGCTGTCAAATTTGATCAGGCGCTTGATATGACAGGCTGTGGGAGTCAGGACCCCTGAACAGAGTAGGCCTTGTCTGTCACAGCCCGCCTGACACTTCCCATAATGCCCAGACTGATGAGATTCTGAGTAGGGCCCAGCACATTTTCAACTCTATTTTGGGTGAAAACCCTTCTTGAAAGATCTTGAAAGGAGCTGGCAGTTCAGCCGGCCGGATGATTAATGA
The DNA here is from genome assembly GCA_004026965.1 of Petromus typicus. Taxonomy (NCBI): domain Eukaryota; kingdom Metazoa; phylum Chordata; class Mammalia; order Rodentia; family Petromuridae; genus Petromus; species Petromus typicus. The sequence goes on from PVIR01012271.1 coordinate 349, forward strand.
GGGCTGGCTCCGCTGGGTGGGTTCTCCTGGTGCCAACGGCGTCCTCCCATCAGTCCCCGGCGTTGCCTAACTCCCCCAGCACTGCCCCCTCCAGGCGACACCCCCAAAACCGTTCCCATCATCCCTCGGACACCCCTCACCTCCACTCCAACCACCCCTCTGGGCCTCCTCACAGCTCAGCATCTGGACAGAGTTAGGCCCACAGCCGAGGAGGGAGCCCGCCCTGGGGAGGCCTCTCCCGAGGCTCCTGAGCTGAGGGTGCGGGGCCCACACTGCCCTCAGGCTAATGTCTCCTGCCCTGGTGGGCAAGGCTGCCTCTCCGCTTTCCCTTCCTGGATCCCAGCGCTGTCTCGAGCCCCCAAAAGATAACACATCAGATTCCTCGGGGTTTTTTATCAGTTGCTCTTTCCTCAGCGGGTACTGCTGACCTTTGGGTGGGACAGCTCGTTCTGGGGCAGGACCCTCCGAGGAAGGGAGGTAACACCCCACCTATGGAGATGATTAAACCATCTCTCAGCCCAGGTGCCCCGGAGGCCATCCAGCCGTGGCTGAGATCCGCTCCGAGGTAAAGAGCCCTTGCCCCACACGCCAAGGCCTATGCCCACTTCCTTGAGTTCTCAGCCCCACTCTGAGGGAGCACAGTGGGAGAGGGGGAGGGGGAGGCTGGATGCGCCTGCACCCCACCCCTGCCTGGCCCCTCTCCCAGCGTCCCCCACTGCCGGCCCTGAGCTCCGCTGCGCCCTTCATTTCCGCATCCTGCTTTTGCCGGAGCTCATCACGCTAGGGCAAAGAACAGCACCCAGAGCCCGTCAGGAAGAGGCAGAAAGGGTCAGGAACTTGCTTTTTACTTATCTTTTCCTTCAGGAATGATATTTCAGAGTCTCCTGCACTGAGCTGTACATTCCGCTCTTTTTAAATGTTATTTTGAGCAGGGCAGGGTGGTGCACACCTGTATCCCAGAATTCCAGACACTCAGGCAAGAGGATCACCTGAGTTCGAGGCCAGCCTGAACTACATAAGTGTGATCCTATTTCAAAAAGCAGGTATTAAGTTTCCCAGGCTGGTGTTGAACTGTTGACGCTCTTGCCACAACCTCTTGAGGAGCTGGGATTGCAACCATGCACCACCACAGTAGCTTGACTATTACTTTGTTTTCTTTTTTTAATTTTTATTTTTTATCCCATTCTCCCATGTTACTTTTTAAAACTTCACTAGATGTGTTTTTCAAACCAGGCTCTGGGCCTGAGAATGAGAGGGAAGCTGAATGTCAGACTTTAGGAAATCATACCAGGTCCAGTCAACCCAGCTCCCTGTCCTGGAGCTGCTGTCCCTTTCAGCAGAGTCTTCTCAAAGGATAACAACGCGATGACTCAGTTGGGACTTGGAGAACTAAAGGACAAAGAGCTGGAGGAGCAGGGGCTGGCGGGAGGTTGATAATGCCCTGCTGCTCCCAGCCCCTGCGGCCGAGAACAGCCAGGCAAGGCACAGCCTCCACACGCCGAGCAAGCAAGGCTGGACAGAGGCAGGGCTTGTGCAGGGCAGGGTCTCTCGGCTGTGTCTGGGCGTGTGGCTTTCTGACTCCTACTAACAAGAACAGCAGTTCAGCAAATAATCACACAAATCAATACATAATTACAAGGTCCAGCTGGGAGCATGAGACCTGAGGGGAATTCAGCCTTCTCCTCTTTAACAGATGATTTTGAAATAAAATATATGAGTGTGTTTCCTACTTCAGGAAACTCACTGGCTGTGTGAGTCAACTTACTGTAACAAACCCCTGAGACTGCGAACTTAAAAAAAAGAAAAGGTTCGGGCCGGGGATTTAGCTCAGTGGTTCCAGCGCCTGTCTTGCAAGCACAAGGACCCGGGTTCGATTCCCCGGTAACCACATAACAATACTGGGTGTGGAGACCCCACACCCAGCAGCAACCAGTACCACATACCACAGTGCCGGGCGTGGTGGCTCACGCCTGTAATCCCAGCACTCGGGAGGCAGAGGCGGGAGGATTGTGATGTGAGTTTGAGGCTGAGCTCAGGGCCAGCCTGAACCACAAAGCGAGACCCTGTCTCAAAAAACCTAAAAAAAAAAAAGGTTTTAGCTCCCACTTTGGGAGGTTTTAGCCACAGTTGCCCAGCTCTTTGTTCTGGAGCCTGCGGTGAGGTCCCCAAGATGACAGGGCCTGCGTGGTGGAGTGAAGCTCTTCCTACCATTGCTCTTCCAGGAGCCTGGTGGAGCAGCCCACTGTTCCTGGACACCAAGCTCTCCCTGTGGGCTATTCCTCTCTCCTGGGGAGCCCCAGCCCTCTTCACAGGACCACAGCTCTCATTTTTACCCTGAGCTACCTGTATTGTGGTTTTCTTCAATTCCTTATTTTTATCTCTTTTACAGTCTTTCTTCAAGTGTCTTTCATCTCCTTCCACAGGACCAGTGGCTCCTTACAGCCACAAAGGGTGTTTTATTCACTTTCAAGTTCCCGCGCCCCCGTCACAGTGCCCAGCCCACGGTAGACGATCGGTAAGCGCTAGCTAGAGTCCACTCACTGAACCTGCTACAAGGCAAAACATCTGTCAGTGTGTCCGAAAGGAAGTCAATATTTGCCAGGGGAAGAGCCAAAGGGATGAAACACGGAGAAGACAAGACGAAGAGCGACCATGAAGGAGAGAAAGAACATACACTGTCTTCTCAGAGCCCAGTGACCAGCTGTTCCAGAAGGGACCTTTCTCAGGCACTGTGCCATGTCCAGACCGCGCAAGGTGGTCTGGAGCCGGTCACCCTGAGGACCGCGGCCGCAGGCAGAGGAGCCGGTGCTCCGCCTCCTCGCCGGCACTCCTCCTCCTCGCCGGCACACTGGCTGGAAGGTCAAGTCATTGCTTGGAGTTAAGAGCCAGGGCCGGGAAACACCGTAGGATGTGCCCGCCGCTCAGTGGCTGACGGGGAGAAGACAGCCCTCCTACGCAGTGATGTCCAGCAAATGGGGTAGAAACACCATCGGAATAAACAGGCAGGGTCTGAAGGGAATGAAGCACGAGAGCGCTGAGGGCTGCGCAGGAGCCAGGTCAGGAAAGCTCCAAACCGGGCATGCTGTCCAGGAAGGGCAGCGCTGGACCCAGCAGCCCAACAACACAGGCCAGGAATCTAGGGCAAGCGCACTGTGTCGGCCCCATGCAGGGTTCTCGGGTGGACCCCGAAGCAGACACCATGAGGACAGAGGCGGTGGCCACTGTTCACCGCTGTCTCCGGTGACCACTCTGCACCTGGCATTCGGCAGGCGCTCAGTAGGCCGCTCCGAGGAAGGCCGTGAGAGCCCATCCTTCCTTCCGCTTCCACCGAGGGCCCAGCAGACCCGCCGCCATCAGCCCCGAGCTCCCAGACCCACCCGCGGACACGGTGGAGTCCCCTCCTTGCAGACACAAGTCCACACCCGAGCGGAACCTGCCCAGTGGCATCTGGAGCAAAACCGAGCTCCTTCTGGTCTTTCAGGGTTTCTTCAGGGAGAAAATGAATTTTCCTGACCTTCGAGCCAGAATAATAAAAACAGGGCTACATAAAACCGGCCTAGGAAGGGAAGAGGAGGCCAAAAGCAATATGCTCCTCTCTCCTGAGCTTTTTTGGGACGTCAGCTTCTTTTCCCAGCGAGGGGAGGGGAGGGGGCAGAGCCTAATGACCCTCTGCCCCCCGTGCCAGGACTCGGGGCCCCCGCAGGGCGCAGTCAAAGGAAACTTTTCCGAGACTGATTACGGAAGGGTAACTAGGTGCACCGAGCACATGTGAGCCGCTCCTCGTTTCCAATTCAGGACTGTCAGATGGTGATTAATGACTAACAGCCAGGGAGCAACCCTGATTGCCAAGTGCCGTATTGTTAATCCTGACGTTTAATGAGGCCGGACACAACTCCACACCGTCATCTGCAAATAATGCTCGACGGACTTAATTGGTTAAGTATTTGTGTGTGTGTGTGTGTGTGTGTGTGTGTGTGTGAGAGAGAGAGAGAGAGAGAGTGTAACAGGCATAAGGCAGAAGAAAGGGGTGAGAAATCTCAGTGTGAGTCCACCCAGCACAGCCTCTGTGCCACACAAGCGGCCAGGCTCAACCCCTCGGTTGCACCGGGGTCCCGGGGACCAGCCTGTCCACCAGCACTCACAGCCCAACCCCAGAAAAGACGTCTCCGGTAAGATGAAACCTCCACAGCAAACTGCCCACCCCACCCTGGGGACCCCAGGGCTGGCCGCTCCCCACACCCTCACACTGCCCCCTCTGAGGGCAGTCGAGAGCTGGCACATTTGAGAAGTTAAAGCACATGAAAAGAAGTTGAAAGAAGAAGTTGTCTAGAGGTGGCCAGGATCCAGGGCTCCTGAGAAGCCACTTTTTCACTGGACTCAGATCAATGGCGCCTTGGCTCGTCTCACTGAGCAGCTCCTACCCTGCCAAGACAGAGCTACGACCCCCCCCCAGCCCGGAACTCAACACTTTCCTAGGAGGTGGACAGAATCCATCTCATTGTTCTGGAAGGAGCTGTCCAGACGGTGGTGACAGAGGGACCATGGGACAAGGATTCTCCAGGCCAACCGGGCAAGGCAGCAAAAGGCCTGGGCAGGGGGTCCAAGACCCACCCCCAGCACCACAGCCAGGCCTGGCCAGGATGGGCAGTGAGTGATGTGTGTATAGCCGGCCATCTAGTGGGGAGCCAGAAACAGACACACAGGCAGCCTAGGCTTGATCACCGAGGGCCAGAGCACAGGCGGCAGACAGGCCAGGATCTGGGGAGGGGTCTGCAGTGGGTCAGGTAGTGTTCGTGTGGGAGCCCGGGAGGCTGTTACCCCGAGAGGGCCAGGGAGAAGCTAATCCCCACTCATTACCTCCTAAAGTACAGGCTGTCATTTGGGACCTGTCAGAATACACACCCCGGCCCACCCGAGTCCTCTGACTCCAAAGCAGCACTGTAGCCAGACCCCTGAGAAATGGCTCCCACCCCAGGGAGAGGCGCTTCTCCTATCAGAAAAGTGCAAATCCCAGCCACACGGAGATCCCATCTCCCCAGTCAGCCAGGAAGTCGCTTACCCAGAGTACAAAAAGCAGTACATGCCGTCAAGGGTCAAACAGGGGCCTCCCCACTATAGCAAATGGAAATTAGCACTGCCATCATGAAAATTAGTTTGGAGATTCCTCAGTAAACTACAGATAGAGCTCCCACTTGATCCAGCTCCGGCATTTCTCAGTACAGTCCCAGAAGAATTGAGGTCTGCATACTCCAGGGACACCTCAATTCTCAATAGCCACGGTGTTCATCAACCAGTGACGGAAGAAAGAAAATGTGGCGCAGATGCACAATGGAATATTGCTCAGTCGTCAAGAATGAAGGGCCATTTATAGGTAAATGAGCAGAACTGGAAATTATCAAGTTACATAAAATAAGTCAGACTCTGAAAGTCAAATATTATGTCTTCTCTCTCATACCATGAACCTAGAAAATAATTTTAAATTAAAAAAAAGAAGCCAAGGGCCGGGGATATAGCTCAGTGGTTCCAGCGCCTGTCTTGCAAGCGCAAGGACCTGGGTTCGATTCCCGGTAACCACATAACAATACTGGGCGTGGAGACTCACGCCCAGCAGCAACCAGTACCACATACCACAGTGCCGGGCGTGGTGGCTCACGCCTGTAATCCCAGCACTCAGGAGGCAGAGGCAGGAGGATTGTGATGTGAGTTTGAGGCTGAGCTGAGGGCCAGCCTGAACCACAAAGCGAGACCCTGTCTCAAAAAAAACCTTAAAAAAAAAAAAAGAAGAAGAAGCCAAATGTTGCATGTCTGTAAGGCCAGCACGTAGGAGGCTGAGAAAGGAGGTTCACTGTGAGTTTGAGAGTAGCCTGAGCTACAGAGTGAGTTCCAGCCTGCCTGGACAACAGAGGAAAAAAACAGTCTCAAAGAAACTAAATAAATCAATTTATTTTTAAAATAGATGACATGAAATTAGAAGGGAGACTTTTAGAGAAAAAGAAGAGGATAGGGAGAAGGAGAAGAAAAGGAAGCGATCAAAGCATGTACTATGTATGTTCAGATGTGCCAAAATGACACCTACTACTATTCTGCATAACTAACATGCACTAGTTTCAGGATAGAAGAGGAGCCACCCTCGGTGCCCTGACTGAGAAGCCGCACAGAAAAGCTGGCCTGGCCCAGCGGCCCAACGTTTGGCAGTCGCCTGGCAGGTGCCCACTGTGTCACTACGACAGCAAAAAACACCCCCCAGACATCCTGGGACACACTTAAAGATTCAGCTATTTTCACGGCTGAGGCAGGAGGATCACTGGAGCCTAGGAGTTTAAGGATAGGTTAGGCAACACTGCAAGACTGTGTCTCAAAAAAAAGAAGGAAACAAGAAAGACCTGGCCCATGACTCTGGGCTTCGTGTTCTTGGGCTGGATTGTAGCTCACAGGTATAGCACCTGCCTAGGGTGTATGAGGGGCTGGATTCTCCCCCAGCACTGCAAACGGAAAAGGAAAGGAAAGGCCCACTGGGGGGCTCAGTCCTGGGTGAAGGGTGAAGTCACAGGTCAGGCCAGACAGCAGGTGGCCCCAGCTCAGATCTGCGCTTCAGTCCAGTGGCTGAAACCCTGTGTTGAGGATCTCAGCTGTTCCTGACCCCTGCATACTCATGCCTGGGCCGCCTGTACTTGGTGAAGTCCTCCCTGTCTGCTCTGCTTTGCGCCCCATATCCCATGTCTGTGCCTCAAAAAGTGTGACTGAGTGGCCAGTGTTGTCTTTGTGATTCTGGGCATAGGGCTGTCCCTGCTGTGACCCAGCCCACCAGACTGTCTCCACAGACCAGTCCATCTTCCCTTCCCGCAGCCCTTGGGGACCACTTGCCATGAGGGGCTCACCCCTTGCACCGGTTCCTTCTCCCCCTAAAGTGTCCTATATCTCCCTCTACTAAATCCCACTTTCCCCAGGCTCAGCTAAGGCTCCAGTGACTTCCGTCCCCTAAGCTCACCCCACTGTGAGAGTGCAAGACACAGAACGGACTGAAGGCGTGAGCCCCGAATTCCAGTTCCTGCTGCTCTGCCTAGCACACTTGGAGAAGGAAGAGACCAATGAAATAGTTATCTCTCCAGTCCTCTCCAGCTGCGACACTTCATGACTTTATTCCAAAGAGTGGTTGCAATGACTAAATGAAATTAGACAAGGAATGTTATGGGAGATATTTTTAAAGATCCTCAAGCAGCTGGAAGTAGAGACTCCCTTCCTGGGTCGCCGAGCAGCATCTGTCTAGGAGCAGCCTGCTGCTGAAGTTCTGCTTTCCCGACCAGAGTGGATGCAGCACGCAGGCCAAGCTGGAGCTCTCTGCTCCTCTCGGCTCCTCCCCCATCGCTGGCACCCAGGAATGACTTACCCTGGGACCGGCTGGCGTCCCTCCTCCCTGCTCATTCATTGAAATCCCCCAAAGAAGCTGGAGAAAAGTGATCACCTTTGCTCCGTAGGAAAGAAAGGTTAAAAAACACTTAATAGCGTGAGGATTTAGTTCAGTGGTTCCAGTGCCCACCTTGCAAGAGCAAGGTCCCAGGTTTGACCCCCAGTAGCCACATACTGCAGTGCTGGGCATGGTGATTCATGGCTGTAATCCCAGCACACAGGAGGCAGAGGCAGGGGGGTTGCTGAGTCCGAGACTGAGCTCAGAACCAGCCTAAACTACAAAGCAAGACCCTGTCACAAAAAACTATATTTTAAATACTCAGATCTCACTTCTCATGAAGAAATAAGAATAATTTGTCCCCTCCAAACTAGCTGGATTTGGAAAGTCAAATGAAGTTTTTAATACTGACCCCAGTGAACATATGCCAACATATGCACAGCTCATTCCATTCCCCACATTCGCACTGAATGGACCGTGAGCCAGGCCCGGGCTCAGGAGTTTTGGGAGCGGACGGAAGAGATCTCGTTGTATAATAGCATTTTAACAAGCACAGCAGGACTTAGATAGAAAAGTAAATATTTTAAATGGTCATTTGGGAAGGACACATGAGGTCTGATGAAAATATACCATGGATGTTGAACTTTTTTAAACTTTATTATAGGGCCAGGGATTTAGCTCAGTGGTTCCGGCACCTGTCTTGCAAGCACAAGGGCCCAGGTTCCATCCCAGGTAACCACATGCAACACTACTGGGTGTAGAGACTCACGCCCACCAGCAACCAGAACCATATACCACAGTGCTGGGCATGGTGGCTCACACCTGTAAGCCCAGAACTCGGGAGGTAGGGGCAGGAGGATTGCTGTGATGTGAGTTTAAGGCTGAGCTCAGGGCCAGCCTGAACTACAAAGCGAGACCCCGTCTCAAAAAAAAAAAAAAAATAGTATGAGACACATTGCCAGTAACCCCCTCAAAATACTTCGCACTTTGAGGACACCTAACCCATCTTTCTTACCACTTTGCAAAGCAAGCAAGTTTGGAATTCCCTTTCATAAATTCTTTTTTACAAGATGCAGTCAAAATATGATGAATGCTGCTGCTAAACACCATCCAAAGAAAAGGTAGTTCGTAAAATATTGCTGTGCATCCTCCGCCTCATTCACTGGATCCATCACTGTGGGACCTTTGGCTCTTCTGTAAAGTCAGAATGAGAATAAAAGATAAATGCCTTGAATCAGTTCAAGAAATCCAGGCAGGCAAGACAGGGCAACTAAAGACACTCACGAAAGAGAACTTGCAGAAGTGCTTCTGCAAAGGGCAAGAACAATGGGATAAGTTATTCTGAATGAGGGCAAATATTTTGAGGGAGATTAATGGCCTTTGACTGCAATACTATTTTTAAATTTAAATACTAGCCACATTTGTTAGGCATACTTTCTGCGCACACTCTGCTATGTTGCCTTGCTCAAAACTCTTTGGAAATTTTTCCAAACTATCTTTAAAAACCAATCACATATTCTATTGACAGCGACAATTTTTTTTCCTATCAGTGCTGGGTATGGAACCCAAGGCAGCACATATACTGGGCAAGTACTCTACCCCTACTTGGCAATCCCACGCCAAGAGCTCAAAATTGTGTGTGTTTGTTGATGGAAGGAGGGTCATTCTCTTGAAATCCACCCCGAGGAATAAGCTGAATTACTGGTCTTATTCAATTAATTCACAAATATAAATAATGTATTATGGCTTGTGTCTACAAGTCTCCCTAAAGCCTTACGCAGTCATAGATGGGGCTTTTTCAGAGGTGGCTGGATCTAGAGTGTGTGACTGATTTATGGTGCAATACTATCTATGATTAAGGCTGCTAGGATTAAGAGGGAGTAATTTCTGGGCCTCAGATATAGCCCACTGGTTCTGGCACTTGCCTTACAAGTTCAAGGGCCCAGGTTTGATCCCTGGTAACAACATATAATAATGCCACGCATGGTGACTCACGCCCATCAGCAATCAGTATCACATACCACAGTGCTGGGCGTGGTGGCTCACATCTGTAATACCAGCACTCCGGAGGCAGAGGCAGGAGGATTGCTGTGAGTTCAAGGCTGAGCTCAAGACCAGCCTGAACTACAAAAAGCAAGACACCATCTCAAAAAAAAAAAAAGTAGGTAATTACTAAATCAGTCGACTTAATAGTTCGGTACCTCCCTAATCTTGGTAGCCTGGATACAATGTAAATGGGGCAAAAAGAAGCTAAGATCTCTTGCTTGCTTTGCTGCCTTCTTCCTATCATGAACTGTTTCTTCTCTATGATGCATAATTCTGCCTTGGAGCCAGCTGATTATGGACTGAAGACTCTATAAATATAAAGCAAACTAGGTCCCCTTACAGGACCTTTCATCCTTTAACTTGGAGCTTTGGGTGTTTTGTCTCTGCAACAAGCAAAGCAACTAAGACAGAGAAATCTTCTAATTAATCTTTCAATGAACATGTAGCCAGGCATGGTGGCACATGCTTGTGCCACCTTAGGAGTCTGAGGCAGGAGGACTACCACAAGTCTGTGGCCAGCCTGAGATACATAATGAATTCAAGAACAGCCTGAAGTATATGGCAAGACACTGTCTCAAAACACAACAAAAAAAAAAGGAGAAGAAGAAGAGGAATGAGTGCCCTTTAAATGAGCTCATTCTGAAGGTCTCTCGTACAGCTGCCTAAACTCGTAAAATGTGTCTGTAAAAATCAGTCTCCTCAGAGCACTGCTTGCTTCAGCCTTGGTCTTACTCTGCCTCCCAACCCCCATCACCTCAACACAATAACCTGAGGAGTCATTTAGTGTCCTATGGCACGCCATAGCAGGCAGGATGTATGGAGGGATCAAGGAAGGAGGAGGGTTGTAAAAAGACACCTTTCTAGGCCGGGGATTTCACTCAGTGGTTCTGACATCTGCCTGGCAAGTACAAGGTCTTGAGTTCGATCCCCAGTAACCACATATTACAATGCTAGGCGTGGTGGTTCACACCTGTAAATCCAGCACTTGGAAGGCAGAGGCAGGAGGATTGCTGTTAGTTCGAGGCTCACCTGGGCTATATAGCGAGTACAGGGCCAGCGTGAACTACAAAGCAAGACCCTGTCTCAAAAAACTAAAAAACAAATGACAGCTTCCTAGACGCGCCCCTGTGACCACCTTTGCCAACATCACACCAGGCTACAAAGCCTTCACCAGACTGATCCAGTCACCTCCAAAGCCCCAGGTGTAAGCGTATGAGGAGTGGGGGACACCTAGGTAGAAGCCACATCACTTGGTTCTAGCCACACAGCAGGCTCCAACATGCCCCGCATGCTTGGATTTGAGTCCTTTGCTAGGATTCCCCTGTCCGCAGCAATGCCCAAAATTCCAGAAATTCCCTCCAGCTCCTTCAAGTCCTTGGTCAGTTCTCACCTTGTCAGTGAGACCCAGTCTCAGCCTCCACTGAACAGCCTGTTAATAACCCTTTCTACCCAGTGTCTTCCGGTTAACACACAGACGCCCACGCGCTCCTAACCCCGCACAGCCCTTAGCCCCACTACCCTACTTGTCTTCTGGCTTTCTCCATGCCCCTATCACCTTCCACCACGCTGTGTAACTCATCTGTATATTACTCATTGTGTTCACTGTCTTCTCTATGTCCCCGTGAGAATCTAAGTTCTAAAAGGTCAGAATCTTTGTCTACATGGTTGAATCCCAAAAGCGTAGAGTGACACAGAGCCGGTACTCACTGACTACATGTTGGCTGGGTTGGACTCCATCAAACGGATTACTCTGCATTGCTGCATGCTGCATGTCGGGTCCCAACCTGCTCCGTATTCCCATCTTCCATTGCATACAGCATGGACAGAGAGACCTAGAAGCAAACAAGTGAGCATTTGCAGGGGACACAACACTTAACTCCGTGGAACGCACAGTAGCCCTGGGAGGGATTCGTGTAGCGCGAAGGAGGAAAAGGGCCCAAGGCTGAGCTTTCTATCTTTTTTTTTGTGCTGGTGATCGAACAGGGGCCTTTCACATTAGGCTGTGAACCCAGCACACACACATAGCCTGTGTGAAAGAAGATCTCTTCAAACTGTAGAGTTGTCCAGACTGAGCCAAAATGTGTGATCTTCCTGCCTCAGCCTCCTAGGGAGCCAGGATTATGAGCGTGCACCTCCAGTATAGCTTCAGGCCTCTGTCTAATCCAGCATGTCTTCTCCTTGAACCCAGCACCACCTCTGCCATGCCATTCTCCACACACTTGCTCATGCTGCTCATGTGGCTGTAACCCTCCGATGCCCCCCTCTACCCATCCATCCCTACCTTCCCCTCCTCCCTACAACATTCCTGCATTTCTCCCCGATTCCTCTCCCTCTTAGCTCCTGCAGCACCTGTGTTTAGTCTGACAGACTGAGTGTATGTGCATTATTCCCCAGCAGAGAACCAGTCTTCTTCCTCACATCTTAATGGAGCCAAGTCCTTTGCAGGTAATGGCACTTGATACAGCGACACCAACCAGCTAATAGGCAGAAACTAAGAGGGGCACCCGAGGAGGGGAGGAGACTGGAGTGTGACTTGATAGGAGCGGTTTAAAACTATGACACAGGGGCTGGGGTGCAGCTCAGTGACGGGGCGCTTGACTAACATGCACAGGGTTCAGTCCCCAGCACAAGATGGACATGGCTCCCCGGGCGGCCCATCCCAGGCCAGCCTTATCAGGAAGTGTGTCCCAAGTGTCACTATATCTTAGACATTCTCCAAGTGAGTATAATGTGTGGGTGAAGGCCAGAGAGAAGGGGTGCGTGAGAAGTTGGAGAACAGGCCTAAATAGCATAATTGGGCCTATCCGTCTTTTCCATTTTGTCCCTATTATTTTGTCACGGGGATTTGCCTTTGTCACAGCAGTGGCTGGACTGAGTGTGGACAGATGCTTTCGTCCTCTCCCTAATGCTATAATGAGAAGCACGAGGTCAGAGAAGCCATGGAGAGAGTAGACGGCTCCCAACGAGGTGGCCAAGGCTAGGGTTAATCTGAACCCGCGGGGTCCCAACAGCCTGGGAGAGGGGAGGACCCTGAGACCGCTGTGCGCTTGTTTTGCAATCTGCCCCGCCACTGGCCACTGGCTGTTGTGCTCTGTATACTTTTATGCCTGCCCATTAGAGGAGCCAAGCGCTGCGTTGATCATATCCAGGCTACTGTTTCAGAAATTCCTGGCTAGTTCCTCACACTCTCCTCCTCCTCCTCCTAAGAAACTGAGCAGAGGTCGAATCTCCAGTCTCTAAACAGTTACCTGGCACCAGGGCTTTGAAGAGCCTGCGAGGACCTTGAAGAAGCATGTGTGCTCCCCCGGGACACTATGAAGATGCCCTGGAGCCCATCCCCGCTCCCAGGGGAACAGCTGAGCTGTTCTGTGTTTGACGGGGGCTGATTCCGGGGACACCTGTGCATCGGCCACCCTGTCATCCACTCTGCTGCTTGCCACTCCTGGCACACATAGCACATAGAGATGTCTGCCTAGTGCAACCCACCGTAGGTATGAGGCTACATCCAAGTCCTTCTTGGGGAAGAAGCAGGATCTTTGTTCAGGGTGAAGGATGGGGATGGAAACGTTTCCCAGAGTGAGGACTGCTAATTTGGGAGTGGACGTGTGGGGGGGCGGAATAAAGGGAAATATGTTGGCACCAAGTGGGTGGCTGGAGGAGGGAGAGAAGAGTGTGCCAGGGAATGAGGGAAAGGTGTGGAAAGACGAGCTGAGCACTGACGAAACGCGCCAAGGCCCAGGCCCGGCTGGGACCCACAGGCCCTTTCTAGAGGTCACTCCCAAGCTGTGCACAGAACCCCTGCCTGCCAGGCTCTGGCCATCCAGCGGCCTCACCACGTTGAAGGTGGCCCTTGAAAAGCCCATGGAGAAGCAGACCCCATCTCTACCAAGAGGTAACTCTAAACTCCAGCGAGGGCCGGCCAGGAGGGGAAGGAGAGGGGAGGAGGTTTTTCCACTTCCATTCGCAACTGTCAGGCGGGTGATTAATGACCAACAGGTTTGGAATCGCCTTTATTGCCAGATCAGTATTGTCGCCCGTGACAACTAATGAGGTTGGACAGGCTTCTCCACACCGAGCTTTATGGGGCCCACTCCCTCCCCTGCGGAGCTGAGAGCCTGCCAGCTTTTGTGCGAAGGAATGTTCAAGCCCCACCCCCTCCACTCCTCCTGCACCACTTCCCGAGGCTCCCTGAAGCACCCTCTCCCCTAGACCCGCGCCATCCTCAAAGGAGCCCCAGGCTGCCCAGAGATACCCCTCTGTGACACTCCAAAGGCCACCTTCCCACAGACCCGCTGGAGCAGGGACTGAGGCCTGGAAGGAAAGCATAGGGTTGGAAGCAAACATCACAACCCTTGGATTTCAGACCACGGAGGAAGCTCCGGAAAGCTTGCTCTGAACAGTCCTTCCAGCGACCCCCAACAAGCCTTTCCTGGGGCAGCGAGGCAGTCAAGTGTCCTCCGCGCTCACCCTCCCGGCCTGCATGTGTGGGGAGGTGGGGAGGGTGCACTGCGGGAACCGGGGCAGGAAGCAGCAGTCTGAGGCTGCTGACCTGGGTGTTAGCTCAGTGCTAGAGCACCCGCCTAGTGTGCTTGAGGCCCTGGGTTCCAGGCCCAGCACTGGTTAAAAGGAAGAGGAAGAAGAAAAGGAAAAGAGGAGAGGAAGAGCAGGAGGAGGAAGAGAAGAAGGCAAGGAAGAGGAGGAGGAGGAGGAAGAGGAGGAGGTCAGTGATTCCGAACCAACCACCTGAAACATAGACACACAAAGCCAGGTTTCAGCGCGGAAGTCAACCTGGTCCCGGGTCTGAGGGTGAAGTAACACCGGCCTCGTTTCTCGTCCTCTTACGAATAATATTTACCTTTGTGCTAGTTCACATCTTGATATGGTTAAGCACGTGTTTGCCTGTGGTTTAATATTTGAAGGAGTTGGAGCAATGTTATAAGCAAACAGCTTAAAAGGCCCAGAAAGACCCCTCAGCTTAAAAAAATGTATTACTTTTCAATGTGATATAAATATATTTTGCTTCTGCTCAGAGCAATTTCCTAGTTTACTCTTATTAAACCAGGAGACGGCCTAGCAGAGTTCTTGATTTATGAAACACATACTAGATTCATTAAAACCTTAAAAGATTTAATACATTTTATCAGGACATTAAATCTGTGCAGGCTTTTTAAATCAAATACCTGCCATATTTCACCCCCCACACCCTGCATACTTACTTAAGAACACTAAAATGTGGACTGACAAACATTATGGGTGTTGCAGGCCTGATTTCTAACTGCATTAAAGTCCTCCCCTCCTGAATTTACAGCCCAGCCTCTCCCCAGGTTTGATCTTCCGAGGTGTAAGCGATTCTCCTCCTTGGAGTTCAGTCCAGCAGAATGAGCAGCTATGTATGCACAAGCACGCACACCAAGGCCCAGGGCCCACCTCTCCCATCCCACAGCTAGGCTTTCTACTCGCAAGGGTTCTTCAGGGTACCACTCCCTCCTCACCTCCATCTTCTTCCAGAATTCTCCTGGTCTCTCTGCCAGAGTTTGAATTTGCAGTATCCTCTAAAGGCTGATGTGCCAAAGTCTTGCTGGCAACATGGCACTATTGGGAGGGGGTGGGGCCTTGAAGGGGTGGGGCCTGATGGGTGGACATTAGGTCACTGGGGGCCTGGCCTGGAAAGGGATACAGGGAGCCCGGCCCCTTTCTCCTCTCTTCTTTCCTACCACTTCCTGAACATCGTGAGGTGAACAAGCTTCCTCCACCACATATGCCCTCCACGTGCTGCCACAGCTGCAGAACAATGTGATGACTACCACTGGACTGAGCCTCTGAAAACCAGGAGCCAAAACAGCCCCGTCCTCCATGCTGTCGCAGCGATGGAAAGTTAACACACTGTGCTTCGGGACATGCACACACACACACATCTCTCTCTCATCCTTATTCTCCCTGACACTCTTAGCCCATGTAGAGCCACGTGACACATCGGTCACATACCTGGGCAAGGTTGCCTCCCTGGTCTTAGTTGCCCCCTTTTAAATCTACACCACAGTGGTTCTCAGCTGGGGACGCTTTTATCACAACACACAGGGGACATTTGGCAATATAGAGACATTTATTTGTCACAACTGAGTGGGGAGGGGCTGCTATTTGGCATCCGAGGACAGAAGCTGGAGACTTGCTGAGCCCAAAACATCAATAGTGTGGAGACAGGGGAAGCCTGCCGGCGAACCTCACACGGTGCCGGTGGACTCCTACTGTTCTGAATAGAGCTCAGTCAGTAGGTTCTTTTCCTACTCAGTATCCTTTGGAAATAACCCAGCAGCTCTCTGAGCATGCGGGAAATTTGACTGAGTGACCAGCGACCGGAGAAGAGGTGCCAGCGTTCTACAGCAGTGGCGGCGAACCTGTGGCACAAGTGCCGCAGCACGGTGTGTGTCGTCACCGAGAGCTCGAAAGGTTCGCCATCACTGTTTAGAGGTTCCTTCTCCCTGAGCAGGTCTTGGGGCTCGGGACTGTGAGGGGCGTGGTGAGCAAGCTGGCCCCAGAGCTCTTCACGGAGGACGAGGGGATTTCTTATGATCAAGGAGCCACTTCCTTTCTTCCCTAATTTGGGCAGAGTCAGGTCTACCACGGTGCCATGGATGTTTTTGTTGTTTTGTTCTTCTTGTTCTGTGCTGTATGTGGTACTGGGGATTGAACCTGGAACCTTCTCACTGGGCTACAACCCCAACACACACACACACACACCCACACACACACACACACACACACACGCACGCACCCCTCATTATTTTGAGACAGAGTTTCCCTAAGTCACTAGGTTGCCCAGCCTGGACCCGAACTTGGGATCCTCTTGCTTTAGTGAGAAGAGGCACGTACCACCACATCTGGCTGTGGCTGTACTCCGATCATTATGACGGGATTATAACGAGCCCGTAGTTGCCTGCAGTGTTGGCTTGGCCTCTGTGCCCGTGAGCCTGTCTGGGTCCCCTGGCAGCTGGAAGCGTGACGACTCGGTGGCCAGCAGCCTGTGGCTGTCAGCACCCAGGCTCTCCCGTTTGCAAGCAAGTGGCACAGCCGACAGGATGACAGGTGATCAGTGAGTGGGGGTTTGGCCTGGTGACACATATTTGTAACTTGTTGCTAGTAAGTGTTCCACTGTTCACCGAATTGAACTAAATGTCCTGACATGGGTATTTTCCAAAAGTACAAATGCTGGGGGAAATAATACTGCACGTGCAATCAGGTGAATCCGCCCTGGAGCTCCAGGGAGCGCTGTAACTCTTGCCCACAAGCCCGCTGTCCAGGGCTTAGAGTGGCTCCGTCCTGCAGATTATTAGAGGAATCAAGAGCTCATGCACCAAAGGCACAGCTGACATTTTAAGGGATCGCTACTTAGTCAGCCTATACTGAGCGCCCCAAGGGTCCCCTAGGGAAGGGCGTGGCCCTCAGGGTGGAAGGGGGAAAGATGAGTAGGACATATCCCGTGCCCTCAGTGGTGCTGTGAGCACAGAACACAGAGGAGTCAGACAAGAAACGTCTGCAAGGGCCTTGAGAGGTGAGTGAGAATTAGTGCAGAAAAAATATGTACACAGAAGGACATAAGAGCCGAGGAGAGGCCAGGCAGCCTGTGACCCAAGACCTCGTATCACCAGCTAACACAGCTGAACTTCTCTGTGAGGAATCCTATCATCGCGTTTCTAGTTGGAAGGGGTGTAAGTCAAAGGTCGCAGGAGGAGGCTGAGGAGCGCCCACGGCAGAGCCCACGCCTGGCTCCGCCCCCAGCACGGGGTGCGCAGGACGCCCTGGTAGGAGGTAAGGGGCAGAAGGTAAAGACGTGACTCCCGGACCGCACAACCCAAGTGATAAAGCCCTGAGCTGTGCAGAGCAGAAGCCACAGACAGCAGCGAGGAATGTTAGAACTTCCTGATCACTGATGGGACACGCTGGACTGGGCCCAGCTCTGCCGGAGGAGTGCATGGTGACATCCGTAATAGAAGGAGCAGATTTGGGGGCCCCTGAGTGTGACTTAGGCACAGTTCACCCATCCCCACCCCACATCCTATAGATGGTATTCCTGTCTGCAGCTCACAGGCATCAATACAAATCAGGGAGGGCCACTGTCAACCACAGAGAGAGCGTGAGGGCTGGGTGGGCAGGGTGGGCCTGGCGCTCAAGGCTCTGGGCTCCTCCGCGGAGCCACAGAATACTAACCTGAATGTTGACAACACAAAAGACTATTCAGAGAGCAAAGGAGGAAAATGAAAGCAGCAGATGAAAGGTGGAATTCAAGGAGTAGTTAGGGACGAGCCAACAGGGGTGTCGGACAAGGAGGAATGGGAGGGCGGGCTGTTGGAGAGGGAAGGGTTTGTCCCCGGGTCACTGTGCACTGCGGAGGAATGCACTGGAAGCCAGGCACGGGGCAGGAGGAAGGGGAGGCTGTCACAGCAGTCTACTCTTCCTCAAGAAGTTTTGCTTTGGGGGAAGCAGACACAGCAGATGAGGACTGGAGCCTTCCAAGGGAAGGGAAGCAAAGGAGAGGAGGTGCACTAGAAGGCCAGCGGCCCGGGAGCAGGGGCTAAGGCAAGGCTCTAGGTCCCTGAGGAGGGGCAAGGGGTGGGGCCAAAAATGCAGGAAGGGAAGAGTGGCCCAGGACGATGCTCGGGACCTCACCCTCTGCGCTGAGTCCCAAGGCCAAAGCTGGAACGTGTCCTGAGGTCCACATGTTGGGAACCTGAGCCCCAGAATCCCAGGGTGATGGTATCTAAGACGGGGCCTCTGGGAAGCAACAAGGGGCAGGTGAGGTCGTGACACTGGGCTCCTCTGCCGGCATCTGTGGCTTCGTAAGAGGAAAAGGCCTGAGCTGGCTCCCAGCTCCTCTCACCACTGACACCCTGCACCAGGTCACCAGGCCCCCAGAAGGCAGTGCCAGGTGTCCGCAGCACGCTCCTGGGGCTCCAGCTTCCAGAACTGTGAGCCATATAAACCTCTATGCTTCATAAATATCCCAGTCTCTGGTATTCTCTCATATCAACAGAATACAGACTGAAACACTAGGAAATGTCTGATGCATTTCTTTGTCTCTAGCAATAGAAGTTTATCAGTGGACACAGAAAGATGTCGAGGGAATGTCTGTGGCTAGGATTCCATAGAGACTTTCTTCAGAAATTCCTAATGTTATGACAGGTTCAGGATGGAGGATTAGAGATGTCACGGAAAAGGCCACTCAGGTGAGCGAACCCCAAACAGCCTACAAACTGGCAGCCTGTTGGCCCAGAATCTCAGTCCGGCTGGCTGCCACTCCTCATCCTTCCGAGGCATTCTGGATTTTGGCCAAGTCCCTTGCTGGGTATTTCCTCTTCTTGACTCTCCTCTTCCCTATGAATGTGATAAGTGCATTGAATTACTGTCACATGCAATGGCCAGTTCATCCTAAAGGAACAGATACATTGTACAAGTGTGTGGCAGAACGACACGGCAGTAAAGAGAAATGAGCTAACAGCATGGATAGATCTTAATTATTCTGGCCAGGCATGGCGGTATATCCCTGGAATCCTAACTACTTGGGAGACTAAAGCAAGAGGATTGCAAGTTCAAGGCCAACCCGAGCTACTTAGCAAGACCCGGTCTCAAAATAGAAAATATTTTTAAAGAGCTGGGAAGGTAACTCAGTGGTAGCACATGTGTGGGTTTGGTCTCTAGCACTGTAAAAAAAAAAAAAAATGTGCTGTTGTTATTGTTGCTGTGGTTATTGTCGTTAATAAAAGAAACCCAGAACCCATATGCACTGATTCCATTCATATACAAGTCTACAAAATGCAAACTAATTGAGAGTGAAAATACAAGGGCAGAGCAGTGGTTTTGGGGGAATCTGGGTGGGATGAAAGGGAGAGAGTCCAAAGGAGCAGAAGGAAATGGGGCGTGAACTGTGCCTTATCTCGCTGGCGGTGATCATCTCATAGGCAACACACCCAAACGTCAACAGTATGCTTTATGGATGGCTTATTGCATGTCAGTTTACCTCAATGGAGCCATAAAAACACAATCACCAAAGGCTCTCTCTTTTACAGGCACAGCTTTTTCAGGAACTTGACTTCACATCCAAAGCTAGAATGACCCTTTTGATTACAGTTAATACATTTTTTAAAAGTAAGCATCACACACTATCTAAAGCCCAGAAGGTATGTCAGTAGGTAACAGACCACGCTGGACAACAGCGGTCCAAAACCAGGCCACCGACGGCTCTGTACCCCTGCTGCTGCATCTCGGGAGCGGAAGAAGTTCAGAGCAGACATGACGGACCACGTGAGTGCGGGTTGTGGGTCTTTGCTGTGACCAACCAGACGGGGCTCTCAGGGGTACTTTGTGTGGGAGCCGGTCGCTCTGTTCTTTTGTCCTTTGAGAGTTGCTACCTGAGGTATTGACAGTATACCCACTCATTCCAACTGGTACCACAGACGAGAATTTAAACCTCTTTTTGAAGCAAACCAGCCAGAATGAACGGGCAATACCCAGGGTGGTCTGCCACTGATTCCGGAAAAGAGGAAATCATCGTTTTCTTGGGACACAGTTTATTGACTCCACAAATGGCAGGATAAGAAAAATACATTGAACAACAGCACCCTTGTTACAGGACACTTGGCTCCCAGCTATGTGTCTACAATCCCAACTTCTGTGCCATCATCGAAGGGCACCAACCCTCAGGGCACACCGAAGCCACTGCTCCAAGTCCACGAGAATTCCGAGAGGAGGGGGGCCCCGCCCAGGGCACAGAGCCCTCATCCCGCCAGGCGCCAAGATGCCAGCAGCCCGGGGAACTCCCAGCGGCACAAATGATCTTCCAACTCCTTCTGTTCTGGATACCTCCTTGATCTTTTTACCCAACTGCCTTGCACAACTGTGCTTTCCCCCAGGAAATATGTTTGTCCTTGAAGGCACCAATCATGGGTTTTCCAACTGAAAAAAAAAAAAAGTCCAGGAAGTTCCAAAGAAGCCTCTTAGTAATGAAGGATGCTGCTCTGTGGCCCTGGGGATGGAAGCCAGCTTGGCACGACCACCCCTGAGTGAAGCCCCAGCCCAAGCTCGCTCATATCTTGACACACACAAGGATATCTGATCTCTATTTTCAATACCAAAGCAAAAACAGAAAAGTCTAAATCAAAAAGCTTTTCAGGGGCCAGGGATTTAGCTGAGTAGTTCCAGCATCTGCCTGGCAAGCGCAAGGTTCCAAGTTTGGTCCCTGGTACCATATATCACAGTGCCAGGTGTAGAGGCTCATGCCTGTAATCTCAGCACTAGGGAGGCAGAGGCAGGAGGATCGCTGTGAGTTCAAGGCTTGCCTGGGCTACATAGTGAATTCAGAACTAGCCTGAGCTACAAAGTGAGACCCTGTCTCAAAAAAAAAAAAAATTCAACAATTTCTACTCTTACGATATAAAAGAAGCAAAGCCAACATCCTCAAAGTTGCCTTGTTCCTTTGGAGTTCACCTGATTAGTAATTTTTTAAAAGGGATCTAATTGTACAAGAAGAGGTCTCTTCACTCTTGGAAGCAGACATCTCACTGGTAATTAAGTCAACAGGGTGACCAACAACTAGCAATCCAGAGCTGGGCAGAGGTGAATTTCTGCTGAGAATATTTTTAGCCAGTGTATCGAGAGGTCACGTGATGGTGGTTTGATCTCCAGCTCTTCAGACCTCCACCTCTGTTGGGAGGTGGTGGCACCTTTAAGGAGCGGGTCTGCCTGGGAGAAGTGCGATAATCTGGGGCCCTCTTGCTGGTCACTGTGAATCCAGCAGGGTCCTGCACTAGCCTCTCCCACCATGTTGGACTATTGCCACAGGCCCAGAACCGCAGGGCCACAGCCCCACCAACTGCCCTTCAAGCTCATGACCTCAGATGTTATGTTACAGGGACACAGAGCCGAGTAGCCCACCACTCCGCCCTACGACTGCTAAGCTTCCTATCTAAACTGTACAACTTCTGATGGCCAATCTGATCCGTATTCCCGAAAGCTTACCAGTAAATCTGGTGTGTATGTCTGTGTCCCGGGCCCAAGGAGGACTTTAAACTGAATAATTGCACAGTTCATTGATTGTAAAAAAGAAATAGACCAGGTGCAAATTCCCTCTGGTGCGTGTTATCATGATGTATGTCTAAAAGGTGCCAATAAATGATTTGCTATAAAAAGAACTAGACTTCGGGACTCTACGTTTGCGACTCGCTCCCTTTGCGATCTCAAGCAGTCCAGTAACTTCCCTGGGCTTCAGCTTTACCCTCGAAAGTGAAGCTGAGTCAAGAGTCCGGCCCAGAGATGGTATCAGATGAGAAAGCGCAGAAGCCCCGGCCCTGCTCGCAGAAACTACTCGGTAACACTGTGGAATCCGTACAGTAAATATCTCCTAACCCATCGACTCCGGGTGCCTCGTCTCTTCTTCAGTTAAGACGTCACACTACTGCTGGGACCACGTACCTCTAAGCTCATCCTTCCCTCACCCCGTAACGTTCGTAATCCAAACCCACAATTATGCAAGAACACACTGCAGGAATTTTCCACTGCAAAGAGCAGCACTTAGTGAACACCCACAATGTGTCAGGCAGAGCCCGCAGGCGGGCAGAGTGGGTCACACCAGGAATTTCAGTACTTCGGAGGCTGAGGCAAGAGAATCAGGCGCTTGAGTCCAGCCTGGGCCACATGATGAGACCCTGTCTCAAAGAAAAAGTCAAACACTGTATGTGCTTTTCTGTGTTACTTAACCCTCACAGTAGTTCTTTAAAGTTCAGACTATTACTACCGAAGGTTAACAGTCAAAAAGTCTTGTCTTTTTTTGTCAGGCCTGAGGCTTGAACCCAGGGCGTTCCCACTGAGCTACATTCTCCAGGTTCTGCCAGGTTTTATTTTGTGACAGGATCTCACTAAATCACTAAGCTGCCCAGGATAAGCTGGAATTTGTGTTTTTATCCTTGTTTTTGTTTTTTAGACCGGGTCTCGCTATGTCGTAGCCCAGGCTGGCCTCGAACCTGCAGTGACCCTCCTGCCTCGGGCTCCCATGTGCTCGGATGACAGGTGTTCATGCCACACTTGGCTAACCTGGAACTTGCGATCCTTCTCCCTCAGCCTCCGAGGGTGCTGGAACTACTGTGAGGGAGTTCTTCGATTGTAGGTAATTTAAATCTTTTTTAGTGTTAAATAACATGCATTATTAGGCAGCCAAAAGCAGAGGTCAGAAGGCTCTCAGGTCCTGAGAAGATCAAGACAGCGACAGCCACTGGGGTCCCTGTGTGCGTCAGGGGTCCCTGTATGCATCAGGCGGGGTGGGAAGGGGAGAAGCCTTCAGGTACGCACGGCCGCTCCAACGTTGCCTTCCTGCAGAGCTACAGAACGCTGGGAGAAAAAAAGACTGGATCCTCCTCCACTGTCCAAACCCTGGGACAGTGACACCTGCAGCCACCTGCGTCCTGCCACTGACCGTTCCCCGCCGAGTCCGGGTGAGCGGCCCCGAAGCCCTGACCTGGTCGAGTCACGTGCGCCCTCTCGCGGCTGTCGGCGGACCCGGCCCACCCGGGGTGCGAGGGGCGGAGCTGATGCTGGGGCCGAGGTGAGGGGGTGTGGCCTTCTCGCGTGAACTGATGGCGTCATCGGAGCGACGGGCCCGGAAGGAAGTAGCGTGCTGAGTGCTGTGGCGGTTCCTGCTGTTGCACGCGGGTTCGGAAGAGTACGGAGCGCCTGGAGGGACAGCCTGGTACGCGGCCCCCGCCCCTTAGTGCGCTCCCAGGGCCTCGCTGCGGCCCCGAGCCGGAGCTGAGTTACGGGGCCCCGGGGCGCCGGCTTCTCTGTCCACTGGCCCGCTCTGGGAGCGAGGGAAGCCTTGTCTGCCCGTCCCCTCCCCGCGAATCCCCGGGCGAGCCGGAGCGAGACTGGCGGAGTGCGCAGCCGGCCCGGAGGAGGGCGGAAGGTGCGCGAGGTGGGCAGGGGCCACCCGCAGGGTCCCATGCAGTAGGACGGGCTGAGCCCCGGGAGCCAGAGGCCGCCGCGTCCGCTGAGCGAGCGCCCCGCAGACCTCTCCGCTCAGCCAGGCAGAGCTGCGCTCGCGGCCCTGGCGCACCGGCTCAACTTTGCTGTCAGTCGCCAGAGTTTTTTCAGAATCTCCAGTGTCCGAGAAGTGAGTTTCTAGCCAGATTCCAGCTCTTCACATCCTGGTGCCTGAACGCAGTTAGGTGCAGGAACCCACAGCGTCCCAGCCTAGGGGACTTCACTCTGTTTCTCCTTTTTCCTTGAACACATAGGACTGGGAGTGTGAATTCTGCTTCCATTAAACCCTGTGCCGTCTAGGTCCAAAGGAGTAGCCGAGAAGATAGATGAAAGGCCAGAGAATCCGACCCTAGAATCCTGCTGCTTGCTGTCTCTGTTTCTCTAGCCTCTGAAAGGAGGAAACGGTGGTTTCTTTTGAAATAGCAGCAATTAGAACTGGGAAGCTCCGACCAGAATTACATAGCCACAACTGCCTGTCATTTGGCATCCTCTGTAATTTGGGCCAGCCTGGTGCAGCTGCCTCTTCCCTTTACTAGCACGAGCAGCTCCAGGGACAGCACGCTCTTGTTCACAGGAAAAGAAAACTGTGTTCTAGACCCTGCCCAGTTGGCGCTGTTTCTCCCTAGGGCAAAGGCTGCATCTGGAGCTGCCGCCTCTTCCGAGCGGTGGAGAGTGTAATTGCAGTTAAGGAATGGAAACATTGACTGACAGCAAGGAAGAACCGAGTTGTGGATCTGTGCTTGTTCTACTACGACAGGCTGTATGAGTCACTTTCAGGAAGCTCAGCTTGGTGACGCCCTCTCGCTGGCATAGTCTGCCTCCTTCGTGTCAGACCACACATTTTCCTGTATCTTTCCTCTAGGGCAGAAGCTCCCTGATGGCTCAGCTGGGAGCAGTTGTGGCGGTGGCTTCCAGTTTCTTATGTGCATCTCTCTTCTCAGCCGTGCACAAGATAGAAGAGGGGCATATTGGAGTGTATTACAGGTAAGGCAAGACAGGGAGAAGCTTGCACCTTCCCAGTAGATGACTCCCTTTTTGCAGATTCTGTTGAATATCTGCTGTTTTACTGAGTAGCAGTCTTTCTAGATTGAACGTCTATGTCAGTGACAGGAAAGGGTGTGTGTGTGTGTGTAATTTAAAGCCTCCCTTCATGTTCTGTCATGATGCTAATAGATGCGTATATAGATTTAGAGACAAGCTTGAAGGAACCAGCATGTCTTACAGACTTTTCCTGAAGGACTGTCTCCTGCGCCCATCTGGAAGTCTTGGTTCCACATGACCAGGTCACTTCTTTCAAAGCTGAGAATCCCGCCATGCGTGGTGGCTCACGCCTGTAATCTCCACACTCAGGAGGCAGAGGCAGAAGAATTGCTGAGTTCGAGGCTTGCTTGGGTACATAGTGAGCTAGGGCCAGCCTGAACTACAGAGCAAGATCTTGTCTCCAAAAAAAAAGCTGTGAGTCCAGTTCTTCATGGTAGTTTCAGAATACAACCCACTGTAATTTGGGAGGTAAAATGAACATTTCAGGAAAAACAAAAGGCCCTGCAGATTGATTTTTATCAACCAAGCTGATGCTTAGAACAGTAAACCTTCCAGCGAAAGCACATTTTATCACTGTTTACTCTGTTGCTTTTTTAAGAAGCATTTTTACTTTATAATATAAAGCAGAGCAGTACTTGTAAGTAAATCATGAGTTGCTTTCCTTTTTAAAACTTTGGCCAAAGTTTTGCTTGAAGTCTTTATGAACCCCTTCTTACCTGTACCTCATGATATTTGCCCCTGGACTGCTAATGGCAAGTTCTAAAACTCTTCTGAAGCTAGAGATCAGTGATAGGACATGTGTGAGGCCTGTGTTCAGTACCCAGCACCAACTACCTCAGATGCACTTAAAATTCTTCTTTTGAGTGGACCCTGGACTCAGTAGTAGCACAGCCATTTGGTGACTATATTACTGAGTAACTGCGCTAATGGTTGCCACAGAATAAACTGATAGGACAAGTAACACACACTTTCTTGAGTCCAGCCAGGAATTCTGCCATCTTTATTTCATTTAGCCTGCATATGTGATTTTCCTGTTGCAAAAGCATGACTGATGGTTGATTTACCCTCGGGCTCCCTAGAATATTAAGAGTTGAAGAGAGACAGGAAGAAAGGGATATGTGTGCATGGCCTGGCACCTGTCACTCTGGTGTGGAATGTGCAGAAGGCTGAAGTGAAAGTTGGCCTGTAGGGCCTGGACCCAGCAGGCCCTCCGCCGCACTGACCTGGCCTCTCCCTCCCCCTCTGCAGAGGCGGCGCACTGCTGACTTCCACGAGCGGCCCTGGCTTCCATCTCATGCTTCCTTTCATCACTTCGTATAAGTCCGTGCAGGTACTTTGGGCCGAGGTGCTGTGGCAGGGTGACCACACATTTGTGTTGTTGATTAGGGCACGGTACGAAATCCCTGAGCCACTGAGGGAGGAAAATGACTTTCCAGAAACTGGCTCTGGAGCTTTACTTTATTCTTGAAATAGCAAAATGCAGTCATTGCTTCACTTGGCCCATCAGCCACAGAGGGGAATGACTCACTTTGTCTTCACTTCAAGACAAAGCCAGAGAAGAATCTGTCACCTGCAGTCTGTAGCCCACAGCCACTTGGCCTCTTTTTAGGCTATAATAAATTTTCTTTTTAAAAACAAGTTACTTATTTACATTAACCATATCACATGTTTTATATCACATATTTTATGTCACATATTTTATATGTGACCCAAAGCAATTCCTCTTCCCTCTGTGCACTCCAGGCAAGCCGGAAGTTAGACACACAGTTGAGGGAAAGTCAAGTCACGGGCTCCTGTGTCACGTAGAAATGAAAGATAGCAGACTTTGCCGGCTCATACTTGAACTTCAGAAACATGAGCTTAAATTTTTTGGAAGGAGGAAGGAAGTTGGATTGGGTCAGGATATGACATCAAAACTACAAGCGACACAGGACCCGGGATTTAGCTCAGTGGTTCCGGTGTCTGCCTGGCAAGTGAGAGGTTCCAGGTTCAGTCCCAGGTAACCACATACCATAAGGCTGGTGTGGTAGCTCACTTCTGTAATCCCAACACTTGAGAGGCAGAGGCAGGAGGACTGCTGTGGGTTTGAAGCTGAGCTCAGGACCATCCTGAACTACAAATCGAGACCCTGTCGCCAAAAAAAAAATCCAGGCAACGTTAGTTGTGACAGATCTAAAGCTGGGCTAAGAGTAGATGTCTGTGAGATATGTCCAACTAAGAAGAATCAGAAGATGTCAAGAATAACTTTTAAACTAACCCAGCAAGATACAAAGGTGCCTCGTGGTCATTCTCCTGTGTTTTCCGGCCCTTAGCCTGCTTTATGGCTTCCAGAGCACATTCGGTACATTATCTGAGACTCCTGGTCACCCTAAGAGCAAGCTAAGCAGAGGAATCTGCTCTTTCAAAACCTGTAAATAGAGTAGTAAAGTCTTAAGATTCCTCGCGCCATGGGGCCAGGCTGTAACCGGGGTGTCTTTTTGCCAGTGAGCTTGAACTGCCAGTGAGACTGGCATGACTGTCTCATCGGGTGAATTGTTAGGAATTTTATTGATACAAAGACAGTGAAAGCGATGAGGTGTGTTTGTACCACTGGTGTACTCCTACTAGTTGAGTTTCTCTGACCCACATTTGTACCTCCCTCGTGGTTTTGTGCCCGCCTCGTGATTTTTGCTCTCCAAACTGTCCCTGGAGGAATGACCTGTAGGTCCCTCCTGTCTCTCGGGAGCTGTTTCTCAGTAAAACCCTTCCCACTCTTGACCTCCTTAGGGCTCATTCTTCTGTTTCAGGGACATGAACTCGGCGTATCTGGCATCTAGCAGGTTGAGAGTTAAGTCTTCTCCTGTATCATAAGGAGGGAAGCTCAGGTGGGATATCCCGAGCAGGCAGAGCTCAGGCCAAACAAGTAAACCAGGTCAGGGCATGCGGGACTCCGAGTAGGAAGTGACTCTGTCGCTGCCAATCTGACACAGCATTTGGTGTTCCTTCTGTCCCCAGACCACACTCCAGACAGATGAGGTGAAGAATGTGCCTTGTGGGACCAGGTAAGGTGCCCGGAATAGAGCCGTGAGCTCCAAAGAGGAAGGGCTGGCTGGCCTCCTACAGAAAGGCGCAGCGACACAATGTCCTGGGGGAAGGGCTGGCTGGCCACCTACAGAAAGGCGCAGCGACACAGTGTCCTGGTGATTTTACCAAATTCCTTATCCCCCAGCTCACTGTTCTGACCGGCGGAGGCAGTGAAGAGTAGTAGGTTTGTGAAGGGCCAGGGCTTGAGCTCTAGTGTTACCTACCGCACCTGCCTTGGAAGCACAAGGGCGTGAGTTTGATGCCCCAGTGCCACCCCCCAAAAAAAATTATAATTAATACTTGAACGAACATGAGGGGGAAGCAGGGTCCATGGAATTCCACAGTGAGGTGCGAACTGCCCCCGTCTCTGCGGACCCCTGAAGTTCTCGCATGTCTCTCTGGAGGTGTTTTAGGCAGTGTCATTCCGGAGACTGGCTTGTTGCTGTGAGCTCTGCAGATCTCTTTGGAGACCTGGGATGCCTTATGTCCCGCAAATGCCTCTCCTTTTCTGCCAGTCACACGTCTTAGGAGACTGCGTCACACTCCAGGGCCTTGGAGTGACATCCTTGCCCCTCTCCCTCTTACAGTGGTGGTGTGATGATCTACTTCGATAGAATTGAAGTGGTGAACTTCCTGGTCCCCAATGCAGGTATGTTTTCCGTGGCCCACTCCCAGCAGCCTCTTTTCCCCCCAGTCTGCTGTCCTCGCGCCTCCCAAAGGGAGTACTTCCCTTCGAGAGAAAATTTGAGCATGGAGTCTTGCCTGTTCTTAGCCAAGCCTCTCCCCACCCTTCCCAGTGTACGATATAGTGAAGAACTACACTGCCGATTATGACAAAGCCCTCATCTTCAACAAGATCCACCACGAGCTGAACCAGTTCTGCAGCGTGCACACACTTCAGGAGGTCTACATCGAGCTGTTCGGTAAGGCGACCCCCACTCGTGCCAGGCTTCAGCAGCCCAGTGTCTCCCCACTGCCTGGTCCTGATAGGGTGGGTGGTACACAGGCACAGGTCACAAGGGTGTTCCTAGCAAATGTACGTAACAGTGCAAGATCCTTGGGGTGGTCGAGCTGGGAGCAGGGGAGTCATCGTGGAATATTCACCTCACGCTGAAATCAGGACCAGAATGGAAATGTGTTCTCACTGTCCCTAAAATATCCTATACTGAAGACAGCGTCAATTCTAGAAGAAACTTAGAGGTTATGTGACCCAGTATCCTCATTCAAAGAGGCCCAAAGTGAGAAAGTCAGAGCTGGCTGATAGCAGAGCTGAAACTAGAACCTTCCTCTCCTACCTGTCACTGAGGCGCGGAGTGAGAAGGTCACAGGGCCAGGTGCTAGTTGATAGCAAAGTTGAAACTGGACCTTCCCCTCCCAAGCTGTCACTTCAGTATTCTTTTCTTCCGTGTTCTCAGTGTCCTGTGCCACTCTGAGCAAAGGGCCCCCAGGGTAGGTGATAAGAATGATACTGTTCACAGTTAATTCTAGAAGGGGGTAAGACCCACAGCTTCTCACAGCTCCCAGCGGGTGTGTGCGTGTCACTCTGTCCCTCTTGATGAGGAAGACACTGAACAGAAAGGATCCAGTACTCAAGAAGACACTCGGTCCTTCTTAGCTGTTGTTACAACTTCTTTGTGCTAGTGTTTAAATTTGCTTCTGCCACAGTGAACATAAACATTATGTACTACACACATGTACTAACAAAATCTTTTTAGAAAGAAGTAGAAAAAAAATAATAAACTTGATTCTAGCAATTTCCTAATAGCCAATGCTTAAAGTTAGTGAATGTTTCTTGCAACTAGCACTGGATAATGATTTTTTCCTAGGAATTCTTATAAAACAGGCTCAGAGCAAGACTTTTTTTTCCTTGCAGAGCTGAGGATCAAACCCAGGGCTTCATGCATGCTAGGGAAGTACTCTACCTCTTAGCCACATTCCTAACCCAAGAATGGTTTTGGAAGGAGAAGTCACTGATGTAGTGTATTGCTGTAATTAAGCAACTTTTTGCATTGTTTAAAACGAAAAACTATAAAGATCGCTTTTAATTTTCTCCAGGATGAAATTAAACTTATGTTGCCAGGTTTTGTGTTCTTTTGTAGCTTTTGGATTGATTGTTGCCTCAAGAAAAAAAAGAACTAATGAATTTGCTGCTGATTTTTGTTACCTCAAACTAATAGAATTTTATGAAATAGTTTTCTAGCTGGCTGTTGTTTTAGGACTTGTTCCATTAAATGAATATTTTAAAGCATTTAGAGCAACAAAAGACAAAGGCTTTCTAATGTCCCTGAAGAGAAAATGAAAATACTAAATCGTTCTGCATTCAAACCTATACCATCTTACAGAAAAACATGCTAACTTAGTGAAGTATACATTTGTACAGAGAAGAAAGTGTGCTTGCTTTGAAACTCTTCTAAACGTGCTCTAGCTGGCAAGCGCTGTTATGCTTGGAGTCAGTGCATCCCTGAAGGAAACTTGTGTCTCTAGTGACACCCTGGAGCTCAGAGCTTCTGCTGCGGTTCCAGCCCCCAGGACACCCTCAGCCTCCCCTTAGAAGTGACTACAGTACTTTCATCACTTCTTCAGCTGCCTCCTCTCATCCATTTCATAAGAATATGCTCTGATATTGGCTCCAAAGACAACCTGCAGAGCCCCGTGCACACCTGGGTAGACAACTTAGTTGCTGTTAGTCAGCGCCCCTGATTACAGACCACGTGTCAGAAGTACTGAGAGCTGCACTTCCAGGCTTCACGAGGACCGTGTTTGCCAAGTTCCTGAATTAGGGAGTCCGGTCACCGTGTCTGTTTTTTTCCTGGGTTACTGGGAATTGAACCCTGGGCGTTCGCACCCTGCTATATCCCTGGCCCTTTTTTATTTTGAGGCAGATTCCTGCTAAGTTGCCCCGATAGGACTTGAATTTGCTGTCCTCCTGCCTCAGGCGTTCACAGTGCTGGGCTGACAGGTGCCTGTCACCGGGCTGCTCCTAAGGCCACGTCGTCTGACTGGGAGCCGGCGGTGAAGCAGAGTGGTGGAGCCCAGGCCCAGCGTGCGCAAGGCCATTGCTTAAATCCGTAGCACCACCATACTAACAGAAAAAGAGGAAAATTAAAATGGAATTTTTATGAAAAGAATAGAGTGTGTGTTTGAGGCTGTCATTTGTTAGGCCCGCTCAGATGCGAGGTGCTGACAGACTTCATGGCGTTTTTCCTCAGTGCTGGGAACTTTGTGGCAACTTAACCAACGTGACAGTCCCCTGCTCGCTGATAGGACTGAAGAAAGCAAGCACTGTTCTAAACTCCTAACAGTCCAAGCGTGGTAACTAAACAACTGCTTTTGCAGTGCTGGCAATGGATCCCAGGCCGTACTCCCACAGTACAGGACAAATGCTCTGTCACTGAGCTGTACCCCAGCCGCAGGTCCAATCTTTCTGCTAGGGGCTTCCACGGACTTCGGTTCTGGCATCTCTAGAAGGAAGTGTTCTTGCTGCTCCTCAGAGAGCCTTGCTTGAGCACAACTGACCAGGACAGGGCCACTTAGAGCAGACAGCAGCTGCCAGTGAGGGAGCTGGTTCTATTTAGAACTCCCAGCCTGGCTTCATTTTCAGTCTTTGTTGAGGCTGTTCGGTGTCTATCTTTGGAAGCTTCTATAATTACTAGGTTTAATTGCTCACCTATTTTCAGAGGGCTCAGCATAGCCATTCCTCCTGCTTCGCTGAAACTGTAGGCCTGCTTTCTCTTTGGCTGCAGTTGTTTAGGAAAAGACTGCTGCCTGACTCAAGGAATTGCTAGCATTGTTCTTTTTCTAAACTCAGTCTTTTGCAGAACATGCTGTATGTTTTTAACAGAGGTAATTTTTATCTCGTGGCTGCACGCTTTCCCATGCCACTGTGTCGAGGCTGCGGAAGTGCACAGACCCTTAGGTCCCTCGACTTCCTGTGAGGCACATTCTGGATGCGGAGCCGGTGCTCCCGCTAGGGCCATGTTTCCCCCTCCCAGAGGGTGGATGGTCATTTTCTGCATCCTCCCTAATTCCAGATCAGATTGATGAAAATCTCAAACTGGCCTTGCAACAAGACCTGACCTCCATGGCCCCTGGGCTTGTCATCCAGGTAAGCTTTGCCACCGTGGGAAAGTCCCCACTCTGTGACCTTACATCTTTTCTCTCAAGGGTTGTCCTTTTGCACAGGAGGGTCTAGGACCTGTGAGAATTTATGTTCCTTAGCACGTCGCATTTCCCTTCAGAGCTGTCTGTGTCCTCCCCCAGGCTGTGCGGGTGACCAAGCCCAATATCCCAGAGGCAATCCGCAGAAACTACGAATTGATGTGAGTATGCCCAGGGCCTCGGCCGTGCCCAGCTCTGCAGTGACGCCCTTGCTTGCGCATGTAGTAGAGCCTGTTGCACTGTCAGAGTGGGCCGGCGATCAGAGCCCTTGCCCGGCTCGCTGACCGACAGAGCACAGGGAACTCTGGAAAGCAGCGGTGCCTCCAAAGGCCAGGAGCCGGGCACTGTGTTCAGCAGCCATTCCTGAGACTGAAGTGTGAGAGAAGGATGGTGCGCAGCCAGGACACCTCACTGAAGTGCACTGAGTGTTTGGCCGGTTTAGCTATGAGACTGTGTGGGGCTGGAAGTCCAGGCTCAGGTGACCCTCCCACTTCCACCTCCTGAGTTATTTCTACTGTATGCACGAATGCTGCTATAACTAGCATCGTTTTAGAGTTTATTTCCCACAAATACACAAGTTATCCTGGAGGCAAAGAAAAACTGTTCACTTTCTGTCACTGTGACATTAGCATAATTAAAAGCAGAGGTTTCACTTGGCTCACGGTTTTTAACGAGTCTGGTGCAGTCCCTGGCTTTTCTGGGGCTGAGGTGAGGCAGAGGATAGTGGCTGGGAACAGGTGGTAGAGCAAGCCTGCTCCCTCCTGGCGGCCAGGATACAGTGCAAGGGGAGCTCACCTCTGTAACCCAGCATTTCCCTGAAACCTGTGGCCCAATGAGCCATAAGTAGCCTGATTGCTGATGAGATAGGAGCCCGCATGAGCCAGGCACCTCCTTTGGGGACCACGCCTTCAACACGGGAACTTTTGGGCACGATCCATATCCAAACTGGCAAGAGCCCTGTTGATGCATGCAGCAGATCAGCTTTCCAAGGGGACAGCAGGAAGCCAGCGTGCCTCTCCCCACAGAAGAGCTTGGTTCTCTGGGGACAGCGAGTGGCCAGGAGCTCTCTCACAGCTGCCTACTTTTCTTCCCCTTCAGGGAAAGTGAGAAGACGAAGCTGCTCATTGCAGCTCAGAAACAGAAGGTGGTGGAGAAGGAGGCTGAGACGGAGCGGAAGAAAGCCCTCATTGGTCTGATTATGGCGGAAGGGCTGGGATTATGGGGAGGAAGCAAGGAAGGTCCGTGCGTAGTTAGACCTTCCCATCGCCCATATTTCCACCACACAGGAGTGGCACTTGTGTCCCCAAAAGCAAAGTTAAAAGTATCAGACCATGGCCAGGGAAACAAGTTTAGAGGTTCCACCTCCTCTAAGGTGCAAGGAGACTTTCCTATCCCTTGTTAGTCTCTAAAATAATGGCCAGCACGTTCTGTACGTGGACTCTTAAGCCATGCACTTCCCTGAGCACTTGGTTCATGCAGGAGCTCAGTCTTCACCCCTGTGAGGAAGACACTGGCATTACTGCATTGCAGCAGACTAAAGCGCAAAAGGCTGGATAGCAGGTCCACAATCACGAAGAAAATAGAGGGCTGGGGTACTGGGCCCAGAACTCTGGCTCTAGAACCTGTGTTCCTGACCGCTGCACCATATGACCACCTCCAAGCTGAGAGCTTCCTGAAATGAAGTCCTTAAAAGACTACTTTGGGGGCCAGGAATTTAGCTCAAGTGCTACTGCCTACCTTGGAAGCACAGGGCCTGCATTTGATCCCCAGTACCCAAAAAAAAGACTCCTTTGGGAGCCAGGTGTGGTAGCTTTTTTTTTTTTTTTGAGACAGGGTCTCACTTTGTAATTCAGGGTGGCCCTAAGCTCACTGTGTTGCCAAAGCTAGCCTTGAACTCACAGCAATCCTCCTGCCTCTGCCTCCCAAGTGCTGGGATTACAGACATGAGCCACCATGCCCGGCACTGTGGTGTGTGGTACTGATGGCTGATGGGCATGACTCACCACATCTGGCATTGTGGTATGTGGTTACTGGAGCTCGGACTCGAGACCTTGCACTTGCAAAGCAGTTCAATCCCTGACCACGATGCCAAGCATGGTATCTCACGCCTATAATCCCAACACTCAGGAGACAGAGGCAGCATTGCTGAGTTTGAGGCTAGCTTAAACTACGTAGTGAGACCCTGCCTCAAAAAAATCAGACCAAAAAAAAAAAGACAAAACATCCCTTTGAAAAAAAGAACCCTTGCAGTTTAGAATTTACAGCTCTTCCTCATGTCCTCAGAGGAGGGACAGCTATGCCCCTGGTCCATGTCCCCATGCCTAGCTTGGTCACCAGGGCTGCAAGTGCGGCCTCCCTGGGACAATGGCACCCACCCCAGCACCCCACTGCCCAGGGGAAGGAGGACATCAGCCAAATGCTTGAAAGTGTCAGCACTCCGAGTCTCTTCAACCTCATTTACAGAGGCAGAAAAAGTGGCCCAGGTTGCAGAAATCACCTATGGGCAGAAAGTGATGGAGAAGGAGACGGAGAAAAGGATTTCGGAGATTGAAGGTGAGCAGAAGTGGCCATGACACCCGAGTTGGTGTGTGTGAGAGCGTCGTTCCTGTGCTCCGTGGTCTCGGTCTTGGACGGCACGACCTCCCTCTGCAAGGCTGGTTTGTAGCCGCTGTGGGCCAGGCTGGCCTCCGATGTTCTTCAGAGGGCCCCTTCCCTTTGCCCAGCTGATGCACACCATGCTTTGCTGAGTCAAAGGGAAGGAAATGGCTGCCCCTGCTGGCCTGGAGCTTGCAGCCTTCAGGGCCTCTGAGCACCAGGAGCGGACTCAGACAGGGCCACAGCGACAGCTCACGCACTGTCCTGACCTTGTATCATCAGAAGTCACCTGGGGCCATTTTGAGGTCTCTGAGGCTGCACTCGGGGTCTGCGCAGCCAGTGAGTTGCTCCAGTGCAAACGTGAGCTGAGTGTTTTGCTCCCCTTCATTTTCTCCCCCCTTCCCGCCACCCTCCCCTTACTTCATGAGGTACCTTCTGTCAAGCAAACTCCAGGTCAGAACTGAGCCCTCCCTCGGGTCAGCTCTGGCTGCTGAGTGTCCTGTGAGGCTTGGTAGGACCACTGAGGAGCCACTTGGGATTTTGCAGATCCGTGGCTCCCGTGAGGAGCTCTTAGCGAAGCAACACATTTTGTTCTTTGGAAACCCCTGTCGTCAGGTGCTGTGGCAGCTGAGTCATGGCACACACTGCCTTCCTCCCTGCCCGGGCGTTCTGCTGTGAACACTGCCCACGTGAGCCAGCCTCATTGCCAAGGCGAGGGTAGATCCTGCATATTCTGCCCCTGCTCAGCAGAAGGCCAGCCCCGGAGGGTGTAAGGAGTACGCTGCTGACACAGGTCTGGGTCCAGAGGCTGCTGTTCTGGACAGAAGGATGTAGTGCTCTCAGGTTGTAGCCGTTTCAGCCCTGTTAATCAGGATCACCTAAAAATGAGTGGTGGGAGAAAAAAGGAAATGGACTTGGAGAGGGACTGTATTATTTACATTTATGCAGTTAGGGCCATATTCAGAGCCTTCTTTGAACTAACTTCCTTTACTTTGAGTCGTGTATTGTAAGAGGGCTGAGTAGAAAGTTGCGAAACTGAAGACTGGGCTGAGGCCACCACCGTGCTGCTCCACAGACATGGAGCTGTGAAAGAGGGGCGACACGAGACAAGACGGGGTGTCCTGGGCAGCAGGCATTTGTAGCTGGTTCTCTCAAAGCCCATGATTTTACCAATAGCAACAGTGTTGCTCAAGTCCCTATGCTAGAGAGATGCTTGCAAAGCGCTTTTTCTTTCTCAGTTAATCCTTAAAGCTAGTATAACAGAAAAATGCCTTTTTACAGCCTCCTGAAAGAGGAAAGCAGAGCTCAAGGAAAAAAGCAAGTCTGCTCCAGGTCGCAGGCTGTCAGGAGCAAAGTTACAGGGACCAGAGATGGTCGTCTTTGGGTCTGGTTGCTTGGGTGGGGGGAGGGTGCTAGGGACGGACCCAGCGCTTCATCCAAGTGGCCAGGGCTCTGCCAGCTGCACACGTGGCCTCCTGGGGTCCCTCACTCCCTCCCGCCCCCAGATGCTGCTTTTCTGGCCCGGGAGAAGGCAAAGGCCGATGCCGAGTGCTACACCGCTCTGAAAATAGCTGAAGCGAATAAGGTAACGGTGCCACGTGGCTTTGGTTTGGGGGTGGGCTGAGAATGCTGGGGTAGGACCACCCTCGCGCCCAGAGTGTCCCCAGCACCTGAGGACCCGGCGCTGTGTGGGACAGGTGCTTCCCTGTGACGACAGGCCTCCATAGAAGTTTCACTTTTGTGTTAAACATGGAAACTTCTAAAACTCATCACAGTCTGGAAGGCCTTATACTACTTTCCGTTGAGAGAAATGGTTTCCCTGTCGCTTGTGTTACGGAGGCCTGAGGGAGTAGGGGGTCATTTCCTTGACAAAGACCCTTCCCTGAATGAAACGGAAGATTTTCTCAAATATTCATCCCACCTAAACCTTCTTTACTGTCGTCACAGCTGAAGCTGACCCCAGAGTATCTGCAGCTGATGAAGTACAAGGCCATTGCTTCCAACAGCAAGATTTACTTCGGCAAGGACATCCCAGACATGTTCCTGGACTCAGCGGGTGGCCTGGGCAGGCAGTTCGAGGGGCTGGCCGACAAGCTGAGCTTTGACTTGGGAGACGAGCCCTTGGAGGCCACGGCGAAGGAGAACTGAAAAAGAGAAAGCACACAACCTCAGATGACACTTACAGAAATCTTTATTTTTTAAGACGAAACAGAATGCTCCTTGCTCCCATACTACCTTCTTGGACTCCTCAAGTTGTGAAGAAGAAATGGACTTAAATCTGTTCCCCTTCCTGGGAAGGGAGGGTGGGGATCGATGGCTGGGGTTTTATTCAGGTGACTAGGTTCCGTGGCTTCCGCGTAGGTTTGTGAACCGTGGGTTTGACCTCTGACCTGCCGGCACGATCCTGTCGCTGTGAAGGTGGGCTTCGTCAGGAATGCCTTCACCGAGCAGCAGCGCAGGGAGGGGGCTGCTCCTCCAGGAGATGGGATTCCTCCTCTGGAAGATGCAGCCTGCCTTCTCGCCCCTGCCTCGGGCCCACAGCGGAGTGGAAGAGAGAGCTGCAGGGAGCATGCGCCTTCCCTGGCAGCGCTCGGCGTGTCAGGGTGAGGGTGGTCACTGCAGAGGCGGCGTTCTGTCTGTCTGTCTGTCGGCTTGCTGTGGGGCCTCCAAAGGAAGAACTGGTGCTAGGTTTTGCAAGATTTTCTACACACTACACTCTTTCCCCTGGGGCTCAGGGTGGTGGTTCTGACTTCATTTCCAGAGCCAGGGCTTTATTTCCACCACTCAAGTCTTTGAAACTTTCATCTAATTCATGATTTGGTTTCCTCTTCTCAAGTAATCTGTCTCTTGGTTCCACTCAGCATCATGAAGACAGGATCCAATAATTAGGTGTCTTCGTAGCTGCTGACGTGGGATCATCATACTCACTAGTCACTGTTGTGTCTGCTTGGCACACTGTGTACCAGGGATGCAATGTCTTTGTGGCTGGGGGAGGGATTTCTGGTCGTGATGCCTTGCTGTGCCGGGCATGACGCAGTGCGGGAGGGAGCCTGTCTGGGGTGCTTGTGAGGTTCGGCCCAGAGCTCCCGGCAGCCCTGCAGGTCCGGCCAGTGCCGAGTCTCCAGAGACAGGTCTGGATGTGAGGCCGAGTTCACGCCCAAGGCAATGAAGGCATCAGAACGCGTACAGAGTTTTACTCTGATTCGGGATGAGGACAGCAAGCATGAAAGGAAAGTTTTTATCTTGAAATTGGGATTGGAGTGGAGAATTCAGCCCATACAGCCCCACACTGCGTGGATTGGTAAGTGGAGGCCAGCCACCTGGGGTTAACCCACAAGCATATCTTTTCCTGCATAGTAATTGTGAGCAGCGCAGGTGTAGGACTAGCTGCTTCCACCAAAAGCAAAGTAAAAACCGCCTACTCTGCCCCCTTCCCTAGGTGAATACTGTGAACAGTACTTTCTGGCAGCGGTGCTCACCTCATCCTGGTTCATCAGATGGTCCTAGTGCTCAGGCCAGCTCCATCCCAAGTGGCACCAGGCCTGGCAGGAAGTTGGGTGGCCTTCTGCTTGCCTGGAGGCTACAAGATGTTAACTCCCTTCCTTCACACACTGCCCTCCATTCTGATTCCTGGCACTGAGAATTCAAGACCGCTGGTCCCTGCCACATGTGGCACAGGCAGCCCAGGGTCCCTGCGTAACAGCAGCACGGGCCCTGGGCGACACACCCCGCCTTTCGGTGCAGTCCAGCCCCTGGACATCGGCAAACACCACCTCTCCGTAAATTCAGTGGCAAGTTTATGTCAGCTCTGAAGAGTGTACTTTCCTCGAGTTCGTAACCTGAAAGTCTCTGGTTCCAACATCCCCCGTTGCCCGTCCCTTGTCCACACAGGAGCCTCAGTGAAGTCCTGCTAGAACCTCCCCCCTTGTTAATGTCACTTCCTCTTTAAACAAAAATCAGAAATGTGGTCGTCGTGCCTGGCTGCGTCAGTCTAGCAGTGGTAGGCATCTGTCCGGGGAGTAAGACCATGGAAGTCAGTTGTCTCCTTACCATGGGGCAGCTAACACGTCTGTCAGTGTGACTTGTCTTTCTAGCACTTAGTAGAAAATCTCATCTTAAACTGTTTGAGTTCTGAACACGTAAAATGTGATAGCCTGCAAATCTGTAGGCAGTGAAGTATGGGCTGCTATTTACAAGTGGAACTTTTATCAAAATATGTACCTTTCTAAAATTTAGTTTTTGTAGGATTTTCCAAGGAACACCTTGGCAGAAAGTTTCTCACGTATTAAACTTTACAGAAGTGATGCTATTCAGTACTGTTTTTAATCACTTTTTTAAATACAAGGACAGAATGTTTGTAAGGAAGCCAAAGTTTGTTAATAATTTTTATATAACTAAAATAAAATGGATTTGGAGGGACCTGTGATCATATTGAAGACAGAATCACTAATGAAGCTTAGCAATATATTGATCCCAAGAAAGGAGATGTTTTGTAAACCTGGGGCTGTTTCTATGGGCCTGTGTACCTTTCGACACTGCAGACTTTGTAAACCATCTAGAGAGTAAGTCGTGAGAAAGATGGTTGTATTTACTGACTTTGTCTATTTAAGTTTAATTGAAGAAAAACTTTATCTTGGCAGATAGCTACTGTGTGTCTATAAACCACTACTTCATTCTATTCAGTAGAGTTCTAGCCATTGTTCTGCTGTTTCCTTATAAAAGAGGTAACAGCCAATCATTTTGTGTTTGTATTTCCAATCCATTCCTTCTTAACTGTTTTTGTGTAGGCTGGTGACTAAAAAAATCAAAGTAACTTATTTCAAAGAGCCACAAGGGCTTAATGAGCCCCTTGTAACAGAAATGATTCTTGTTAATATTAATCATTCTATAAATTATACTACTGGATTAATTGCCTTGGGTCGATAGCTGGAGGAATTGTTTGGACAACACAAAAGGTCTTGTGTGAATTTATGTCTTAGTTTTGTTTTCAGTCTTGCTCAATAAAATGAGTCTGTGTTCACATTTTTTGTTAAAGTAAAATTTAGCAGCGGCTTCTGATAAAGCGGATGATGTGAAGCAGTCAGGCATCCTGGTTAGTGCAGGATGGTTAGTGTCCCTAAAATTGTCTCCTGGTTAGTGTCCCTAAAAATGCACAGAGACAAAAATCCACTCCATTGTTACCATAGGCAAACACTACCACCAGAGTCCTTTAATTTCTGGACAAGACATAATTCCAAGTGGCATATACACGGCTGCCGGATGTGGTGACGCACCCCTGCAATCCCAGCCCTTGGGACACCAAGGCGGTCTCAAAAGAAAAGGAATACATGGCTGCAGCTCTGCTCCAAAGGGCAGAATTATTTTCAGTTGACCCCAGAATCATTTTGATATTAGTTGAATAGGTCCATCCCATCTGTGCTGACAACCTGCCGAGCCCAGTGTTACCAGATCAAATGTAATGATGGCAAGTTACACGTGAGTTTCAGACACATGATCAGTCATCTGTGTACAAATACATCCCAAGAAAGGCAGCATTAGACATAATACAACACACACACACAGTCCTCCAGGAACAGTGCACGCACGGTTCAGCAGTTCATTGTACCTCGTAGTAAACATCTGGAAGCTGGTGAGGCCAAAGGTAACTTGGGTTAACCTCACAGTGTCTCAGTAGCTTTAGTACCAAAATATGTATACAAGTTTTCTCTTCCCAATGTAAATTTTTTTTTTTTTGGTGGACTCTGTATACATTTATCTGAAATGTACATTTAGCTGGGTATCCTGTTTGTTAAATCCAGCAATCCTAATCCAGGCATTCTTGTTTTATTTATTTTTTTAGGGGGGTTTTATTTGTCTGGGGATTTTTTGGTACCAGGAGTCAAACTTGGAATCTTGCACTTGCAGGGAAGGCACCAGAACCGCTGAGTTAAATCCCCAGCCCTTTTATTTTTTATTTTGTAATACAGCCTCACTAAGTTGCCCAGGCTGGCCTCAAACTTGGAGTCGTCCTTCCTCAACCTCCTGATTAGCTGGGGTTACAGGCTTGTGTCACTGTGCCCTGCTGTTGGGGGCGGGGTGTATCTTTTGATGGTGGTTGTTTTTGCAAGAACAACAGTATTTGTTCAGGAAATGCAAGACCAGTCTGAGAGCTGCACTCACTGCCACTAGAGACCCTTTCTGTTCTGGCCCAGGGCCATGGGGCTGCTGCTGGAGCTGGCCTGAGCTCCACGTGGGGCTGGAGTGGGTTTGGGGTGACTCATTGAGCTGTCTGGAAACTCCCGGGCAAGGGCGAAGAGATGAAATGAACGGCCCCAGTGGACCCCTCCTCCAGAAGCAGTCTGGAAGGTTTGGGTTTGATTTTTTTTTTTTTTAATGATGCCTTCTAATCTTTCCTATTGATCAAAGAGCCTGATATAGATACTATCTATAAAAAATTCAATGAGTAAATTAAGAAAATGGCAGTTGGAGCTGGGCATGTTGCTGCACACCTATAATCCTAGCACTTGAAAAGACTAAGGCAGGAAGATCAAGTTCTAGGCCAATTTAGGCTACATAGTGATGAGTTCAAGGCCAGTCTGAACTATATAGTGAGACCTTATTTGGTTTTTTTGTTGTTTTTTGAGACAGGGTCTCACTTTGTAGTTCAGGCCGGCCCTGAGCTCAGCCTTAAACTCACAGCAATCCTCCTGCAATCCTTCCTCCCAAGTGTTGGGATTACAAGTGTAAGCCACCACGCCTGACACTGGTATGTGGTTCTGCTTGCTGGTGGGTTTGTATGTGATTACCAGATCGGACCTGGGACCTTGCACTTGCAAGGCAGGTGCTGGAACCACTGAGCTAAATCCTCAGACCAAATAAGACCTTGTT
Organism: Petromus typicus; assembly: GCA_004026965.1. Lineage (NCBI taxonomy): Eukaryota > Metazoa > Chordata > Mammalia > Rodentia > Petromuridae > Petromus > Petromus typicus. The sequence goes on from PVIR01012271.1 coordinate 41,546, forward strand.
TTAAATGTATGTATGTTTGTGTATATATACACATATATACACATATACACATATGTGCACATATGTGTATATATATGTGTGTATATGTGTGTGTATATATATACATACACACACATATATATATATACGTATATATACGTATATATATATATATATATACATATATATATATATATATATATATATATATGTATATATATATATATCCAGGGATTTAGCTCATTGGTTCCAGCACCTGCCTGGCAAGCGCAAGGTCCCAAGTTTGATACCCAGTACCACATACCACAGTGCTGGGCATAGTGGCTCACGCCTGTCATCCCAGCACTCTGGAAGCAGAAACAGGAGGATTGCAATGAGTTCGAGGCTCACCTGGGCTACATAGTGAGTTCAGGGCCAGCCTGAACTACAAAGTGAGACCCTGTCTTAAAATAACTAAAACAAAAAAAATATAGATTTACACAGAGAAAGAATAATTAAGGGTCATGCCCATGCCACAGCATTTCATCTCTGAAATGGACTGAACGGCGGGGTCCATGCCCTTAATTTCAACTGGTCTTGCCAGGCAAGAGGGCCACACAGTTCAAAGCCAGCCTGCACAACTTAGCAAGACTTACCTCAAAGTAGAAGCTGAGGCTGTAACTGAGTGGGAGGACAGCCCCATTCAGTCTCCAGTACCCACCCAGAAGGGCTGAGTGGACTATGGACAGAACGCACGTGAAGGCCTTCACCATTTCTGCACATTGGTAAGAGTTCAGAAATAACTGATTTTTAGTCATCTGGGAAAACAGCCTACAAAGAACGTAACTATTAAGTACCACCAACTAAAAAATCAAACGTAGAAAGATGAGAAAAGAGATTATACGTGGTAGCACACTGAGAAGAACTAGGTGCCGTGCCTGTGAGTGCCTCAGTAAGTGGGTTTGGCCCTGCGGGGAGGAACTGTCGGGACAGCTTTGGGGCAGGGCTCTCTCCCGGTACTAGGAGGCGCTGGGTCGGGGCCTCAGCACCACAGAAGTAAAGAACAAATTTGAAAAGGATAGAAACAAAAGAAAACGTTAAAACCAAAAAGTGACTACAAAATAAAACTCATAGCTAGGTGTGGTGGGACATGCCTATAACCCCAGCACCTCGAGAGGCTGAGGCAGGAACGCTGCAAATTCAAATCCAACCAACAATCAGTGATTAGCCAAGACCCTGCCTGCGGCCGAGGACTTGGTTCAGGTGGTACTGTGCCTACCTTGGTAAGCACCAGGGCCTGAGTTTGATCCCTGGTACGGCCAAAAAAAAAGGGCTGGAGATACAGCTCCGTGTGAAGCCCTGAGTTAAAATCCCAATATGTACATGTACACAGACACAGACACACACACACACACACACACACATCTCATGGGCTAACCCAGAAAAGCCCAAAATGAAGTTTAACAGTTCACATTTTAAATTGTATGATGGTCAATCTGCTATGCTGTAGTTCATGGAGTAAAAAAGAGAAAATTAGCCTGAAGAATGGAGTCTTTTTAAAGAATTTACATAAAATAAGTCTAGCCAGTTTGGAAGTAGTTACCTGCAAATAGAAAGCACCTAAATCTAGGGTTAGCGTGGAGAGCATTTTCTTTTCTTTCTTTTTTTTATTTTTTAGATAGGGTCCTGCTTTGTAGTTCAGGCTGGCCTCTAACTCACAGCAATACCCACCCCCCACCCCCACCCGGGATTACAGGTGGCCGGCGTTGCGGTGTGTGGTTCTGATTGCCGGTGGGCGTGAGTCACCACACCCAGCGTCGCTGTACGCGGCCTCAGGGAGTTGCAGATCGAACTCAGGACCTTGTGCTCCCAAGTCAGGTGCTGGAACCACTGAGCTAAATCCTTGGTCCTTAACAGCATTTTCTTACAGTCTTCAGAGGCCCAGCCGGTTCTCTTTCTTAGGGATGGGTCCACATCACTCATGAAGGATGAGATGAGGGCTCCGGAATCCCCGGTGCCATTTGGAAGCCACCCTGGGCTGGCATTTTATGGAGCGAGGGATGGTGGCCATGGCTGGTCATTTAAGCTGGACACAGCGTGATTTCTCCGCTTCTCTTCACAGCCAAATTACCAGGCAACAGTAACTTCCTCTTTTATATCTTTATGATCCCCTCAGAAGAAACACAGGGGACTCAGGAGGAAACATTTTGAAAATCTACAGGGTTTTTTTTTTTTTCCAAAAATAAGGCCACAGACTTCAGAAGTGGAGAGTTTTTAAAATGAGATGGCAGGACGATCGCTGAGTTCGAGGCTGAGTTCAGGACCAGGCTGAACTACAAAGCGAGACCCTGTCTCAAAAAAGCTTAAAAAATAATAATAATACAACTAAGCTACGCAACACTGTAGTTTCATCCCTAAGGAGGCTGAGGCAGGAGGATCATGAACTGGAGGTCACCGTGGGCTCCATACAAGTCCAGCCTATACTATATAGCAAGACCCTTCCTCCCCCCAAAAAAGAAAAAGCAAAGAAACTGGCATGTGAAGTGATGGTGAAATGAGGATCTCTGTGGTCATAAGGCAGTACACTATCAGAAATGAAGACCATCCTAGAAATAAATCCACAATAAATCCTTTCGTGTTCACCCTGGACTCCTAGGGTTCCTTCACACACAAAAGCCTTGGTGTATACTCACTTCGTGGATCAAGGGCTGAAAAGTGTCCGTACTTTGTAATTCACACAAAAGAGACTTGAACTATTAAATGGAGATAAAACTACCTGTCATCTCACTGACGTGTCTCCTGGATCACACACTCTCCAGTCTGAGGTTGCGATGGCTTTAAAGTATTTCCCAAATAGTGCAGCATCCACGCAGGCACTCCATGCGGGCCCCACCCCTCCACGCCTCGCTGCGCGTGACCCACGCCCCCCACTTCCTGCTGGCTGATCTTCCCAGCTGTCTACAACAAACACGTGTTCCATTCATTCCACAAAGGGCCATTGTGGTCATTAAAAAAAAAAAATTGTATCACTCTAGTTGGAGCAGAAATCTGTCTAAAGATTTGATTTGAATTCAGTTTCCCTTAATGTATTTGGCAACCCCGGCTCACCAGTGATCCTGTCACATATTCCGTGGTAAGACCGTGAAATTGGACCAAAGAAGTCTTTATTGCAGCCACCCACGTTCTACTCGCGGCTACTTTCCTACGGCAGAACATGTGAAATTCCATCTCCCTGCCTGGAATGTGGAACAGGGGTGAGAGAGAGGGAGAGGATACTGGCTGTTCCTCCAGGAAGGCCTTTCTAGGAAGCTATTCAAGAAAACCCAGGGAACAGACTTCGGCCCCCACTTTCACCAACACAACAGTACCTTGCTTCATCAAGTTCAATTAATGTTTTTCTCAACGATAATTGCAGACAAAGGTGCCTTCCTTAATCTCTCACTATGTGGTGGTGCACACCGTCATTCCAGCACCTGGCAGGCAGAGGCAGGAGGACTCGAGGTGCGGGCCAGCCTGTGCTATACAGCGAGATCCTACTTCAAAACAAAGCAAAAACAAAAACCATCATATTTAGGCCCACATAGTGCAATTTTTTAAAAAATGTGGTTTGCCTTTTAAAAACTTTATATGGGCCCAAGGATTTAGCTCAATGGTTCTGGCATCTGCCTGGCAAGTGTAAGGTCCCAGGTTCGATCCCTTATACCACATACCCCAAAGCAGGGCATGGTGGCTCATGCCTGTAATCCCAGCACTTGGGAGGCAGAGGCAGGAGGATTGCTGGAAGTTCATAAGCAGCCTGTGCCACATAATGAGCTCAGCGCCAAGAC